>PVKN010009264.1:0-23998 GCA_004027915.1 Capromys pilorides
CCAGCCCCAGAGGTGGCAGCGCAGGTCTCTCTATGACCCTGGAATCAAGCTCCTCAGCACTATCCTCATACCCAGAAGGGCAGGCTGGGAGGAGGAGGAGAAGTGACAAGTGATCGCAGTAGCCCTGCCAGGGTGGGCACAGCTGGGCCCTTGTGTCTGGTGGCACCCCGGGAACCACCACAGAGGTGATGGAAGTGCTTCCAGCCAGGGACAGTGGGGAGGGACCAGATTCATTTCCAGCCACGGGCAGGGGGTGGACAGGGTACTGTGGGCGGCGCGAGAGGAAGCAGTGAAACCCACTGATCCAGCCAGGCAAGGAATGCAGGCAACTGGGCAGCGAGAGCGGCATGGCTTCAGGGTGCGTGGCCAGGGCCACTCACGCAGCGAGCGTCCTGAGCCTCAGTTCCCAACCCCAGCTCCAGCACACTGGTGGGATGAGGTACACGTTGGAAGTGCTAAAGCCTGAACCAGGAGTTACCAGCCTGGAGCTGAGTATCAGATTCTCAGGCGGTGCTTCCTGAAGAGCCCAGAGTCCCTAGTGTCCCCCTGGAACTCTGGGGTGGGGGTACATGGCCGTCGTCTTTAACCTTGGACCCAGATGTGCAGAGTGACCATGTGCTGGGTTTTGGGGTCTCTTCCCTCAGGATTTCTAGCAAGTCCCCGGCAGCTTGGAGGTAGAGGCCGACACTCACGTTTTGGCTGCAGCCTCCCCGGGCTGAGTCGGCACAGGGGTCCTTCTCCGAGCACTCGTAGCCGTTGCCTTCATAGCCGTCCATACAGACGCAGCTGCGGGGGAGAAGGGTGTGTGGCTCAGCTCTGAGCTGAAGCCCAAGGCCCCGCAGGGGCGGCTGGGAGCGGCGCCCTGCGCAGGGCAGGAGGTCAGCATGCGCGGGAGGGCGGGGCCATCTGCGCTCTGAGCTAGACTGGGCCCTCCTCTTGGCAGGTGTGGAGCCCGTGGGTGTCCCCAGCAGTGAGGACCTGCTCTCCTCGTCTGGAGGACACGTGGGTCTGAGCCTCCTGCCTGAGGCTCTGCACGCAACGAGCGAAACTCCAGGCTGTGTAGCAGAGGCCAGAGTGACCCCCGGGGCTCAACACCAGCGGCTCCTCTGCCCCTTCTGGACCAGAACTCTGGACCCCCTCTACCTCTCCCTGCTCAGTGCTAGCTGTGGCCTCTGGGCCAGCGGAGGACAGCACCGTCTAGGTGACAGTTCTTTCTCTTCTTTTTATTTTATTTTTTCACCAATTTTGCATGCTTTTATCTGGTAATCAGAACAACTAATGTGAAGACAACAATGCTACTACGGAGACAACAATACGCATTGTATCAATTATTGGGAATGTAATACGAATGTGTTTTGAAACTGTCACATTGTTATTTCTTATTCAAAATAATAAAAAACCCCACAATACGCAATATAACAACCATTGTTGGATTCCTATCCTCTTGTTTAGTGAAATTCTGTGTTGTTTCTGATTTTCTTTCTTATTATGTTTTACTCTCTTTATAGAAAGACTATGAAAGTAACCTTCTGGTAGCTGCACGGAATACTTCAGCAAGCTAAGGTTTTTCTAAACTTAGGTTTATCAATTGGGGTAAGTATTTTTAGTTCTCCAGATTATACTTATCCTAATCAATAAAGGATAATCAAAGCTCCAAAAAATATTCAGAAAACACCACAAGGGGCTGAGTTTTTCTTCCCCTAGGTGGGGCCCTCAGCTCTCTGTGGCTGTTTCAGGGCTGCCCCAGGCCCACTGGAAGGGCCGAAACCCCTTTGCTGGTCCTTCAGGTATTTTGTCCTCAGACACAACATCCTCAGGTGCCCCGTTCTGGAGGTGGCCCAGCCTCCTACCCAGCAGCCTCCCCAACGCGCCTCTCAAGATGCTCTGTGAGTGGTACTTTTGCTATGAGACGCGGGCCTTTCATTCCTCCAGCAGGATCTATCGCATGCTCAGGGACGGATGCTGGGGACGCAGCGTGGCTCCATGGTACCCTTTTGTTTTGCTGAAAATTCAACCCGATAAGCTTCCCCAAATTTAAGATGCTTGTCATGTGTTGCGGTTCCTAGAATGACCTAGTTAGACCCAATCCTGCACCAGCTTAGAGTGCATTCTAGGGGTGCGTGGCCCTTTGCCGATGATGGAGAGGAACCCCAGGTAATTTTAGTCCCCATGTCCTTTCCCCAATGTACTGAGATGGACCCTAATTGCTTAAGAAGATATCCTCTGTCCTATAAACCATGAAAAAGAAAATGCCATCTCTAGCCCCAGATCGCCTGCAGCCCGGTGCTGGACGTGGACCAAAACAAGTAGGTGCATAAAAGGGGCCGAAACACAGGGCAGGGGGTTCAGGACTTCCCATGTTCCCCACCACCTCTGAGGCAGCTCCTCCCAGACCAGGGCATTTCCTGTGGCACTGCCACCCTCCAGCTCCCCCTACAGCTGTTGGACAGTGCCAAGGCAAGAGCTGGCACCTTGGCTGTGCAAGACTGGACTTCATGCCAGTGCCTTTAGCAGGGGAGCCTGAGGAGGTCCCTTCAGAGTCAGGCGCCTTCTGTGTTAGAAGGCGGGTGGCACGTCTTCATTTTGTGATGGGAGTCCCTTCGGATTCCCTGGTGGGACACGTACAGAGTGCTAGCCTGGTGCGGGGCACCTTCAGGCTCAGCTTCCAGCAGGGCCCCATTGGGCAGTGTCATCAGTACTGAATAGCCAGGGAAGGCTCAGACAGCGCGGGAAGCCTGTGCAGCTGCCAAGTTCCAAGCAAGGAGTGCTGTAGTCTGGGCGCGGCTCGGCCTGACGGCTCACTTGCAGAGAGCCTTCAGCGCCGGGGTGGCTCCACGGCCAGGCGGCGCGGTGACGGCAGCCTCACCTCGGTGACCTACCTGAGTGACTTCAGCTTGTACTCGCAGGTGGCGTGGGTGTGACAGGCATATGCGAAGTATCCACAGTATATGACGTAGATGTTGCAGAACCTCCCCCGGGCGGTGCCTTGGCAGGTGCCAGGCAGGCAGGACCCATCGCTGTGCACGCTGTTGTCGCACGTCCCCCGGTTACACAAGCACTCTGAGAGAGGAGGAAGAGGACACTCAGGGCTGGGCCCAGCACCCCAGAGGACTGAGGCCCTTCCCCACTCCCCTGTCCAGGCTGAGCCCACGGCAGAGGGCTGGGACAGCGCTGGGACGAATGCCCTGGAGAGTGGGTGACCTCCCCCCTCCAGGGGAGAACTCAGTTCCATGCTATTTTGTACATATGAAAAAATTTATATGAAGTGTGCTTGAAACACATTTTAAAAATGTATTCATTTAAAACACAAACCACTATCAGAAAATGAGTTGGCAGAAAGGGGACGAGGATGTCACTTGAAGGGCAAACACAAGGACAGAGCGAAGAGGTTTAGAGAGGCGTGGGGTGGGGGAGCCTTCACCAGCGGCCCCCGGAGGGTGCCGGCCTCAGCTGACACCTGAGAAACTCTCTCACATCCGTACGCTGGTGATTGGGAAGAGCAGCTGTTTCCTCCTCTCTCTGCCCTGTGCCGGAGCAGGCAGCAGGGCTCTGCCTGTGGCCATGGAGACAGAAAGGGGCATTTCCCCGGCCGGCTGTCCAGGCTGGCAGGGCCCCGCTGCAGTGTTACCGTAACAACTCAGGCGTGGCGCTGACCACGTGGGTTGCTTTTCTGTGGCTGCTGCTCGGGGACCAGAGCAGCCGGTTTGATTCCCTGCTGATCCCCGAGGTAAGGAGGAAGTGGGGGGGCTTTTGGTGCGGAGGATCCAGGGGTGCATTGCCCCACAGTCAGTCTGGTCTGTTGGTCACACATTCATTTTTGCTAACTGCTGGTAATGCAATCGGTGTTGTTGGTCTTGTGGCCCTATGGGTAGAGGCGGGCAGCCTGAGGTGTTCCTCTCCGAATGACGCAGCCTAAAAGTGTCTTCCATTCTGCAAACAGCTTCTGGGTGAGGCGTAGTATGCACATAGCTCCCATGGGCCCCAGAGGCTCCTGCGCACTGCGTGGCCATCGGCCGAGAAGCTGAGCCTGTCCCAGGGCACCCTGAGGAGTGCGGGTCTGCTGCGGAGTTGCCGGTGCTCTTCCTGACCTGGCCCTTTGCACTGCGGTGTCTGTGAGCTCAGCCTCAGAGTTCATGATTTGGCCTCAGTGACTCGGTCGTGTTAGTCAGGGGCTGATGAGGAGGCGAGGGATAGGAAGTCGTGATTGTTCAGTTACAACCTCCAGGGCTCTGTCACTCGGAACAGGATGCTCATGTCTGCAGCTGCTCTCTGGCTGAGAAGCGTGTGCTGTGCCCTGCTTGTTAGCAGATATTCCCACAGGATGCCTCTGGTCCGCAGGGCTCATGTTGGAGCCCGTTCTCCTGGGACCCTGTTGCGGCTCGCTCATGGGTTCCGTAGTATAATGCTGAGCAGTATGAATGCCGAGGCTTTGCCTTGGACCCAGGACTTCAAGCCTCCCCGGTGCTCTGATACGATTTTGTATCGCTGCCTGTTCAGCAGTGCCGCCTCTGTCTTCAGTTGCTTGCTCCGGAAGGTCACCCTCCCACCTCACCTCAGCCCTAGCAGATATTCTTTCCTCTTCTCGTGTGATTGGCAGATTCTTGATTTTTCAACACACGGCGCTGTCTTCTTAGCATAGCAATAGCCGAATCTTTCTCCTGGTACTTTGTTGGGTAAGTTTAGCCACAGAAGTTTTCCGGGCCCTGGGCTACTTGCCCTGGGGGCTGGCACCACAGTCACTACCTGACACGGTAGCTGTGGGTCCTGTAGAGAGGGCGAGGGTGGGCGGAGCCGAGGGCAGGGGGTGCAGGCTGGGTAGAGAGCTGCTGGCTGCTTGGCCACAGCACAAGCGTTGGCAATGTCTCAATAATGGTGGCTTGGCTGGGACGCTGGAGTCTGAGCCTTGGGTGCTACTGGGAATTACGAAGGCTTGGGCGGAGGTGAAGGTTTGAGCTCATCGGAATTTTCTCCTTCTGAGTCATTCCACTTTCAATTTTGTTTCTAGGACCAACAGTGGAAACTTCTAGAAACTAGGAGGCCGTCTGGGCTGCTCAGGAGCACGTGGAGCTGAAGGATGGGCGTTCCCTACTGTGTAGAAAGCTGGAGAAGGCGGCCAAGCTTCTGCCCTGGTGTCCTTAGCTGAGCAGGACTGGCGGCGGGTGCCCCCCACGCGTGACTCCCAAGGGGCCGAATCCAAATCTAAGCCAAGACTATCACCATTACTCCCCTGAGTTTCCTTTGCTGCCTGCAGTTGCAGCTCCACCGTGCCTGTGAGACAGCCAAGTTCAGCCAGTCTTCACCTGGCCTGCGAGCATCCAGGCCTAAAAGGTAACTCCACAGTGGCAGCATCGACGGGCGCTCCCCAAACACACATCCCAGCACAGGTGAGTGCAGAAGTTAAAAAAAAATATTGCAGTGAAAGATGCAGTGCCGTGGATTCCCCTCAAAATCTTCCTTCTCACTGCGAGTCACACCCCTGTCATTTTTGCTCTTTTCTGAAGCAGATCCGACGGTCCTCTTTCATGAATGGCTTTTCATTCCTGCCTGCCTCAGTATCATGAATTGATTGAAAATATTTCCCTTTTCCTCAACATTTTGACTTTGGGGAAGAGCTGGAGGTTGCGCAGTGCCGAGTCTGGTGAATAACGGGGGTGAGGTCGTACCCCGACGCGTGTGGGTCTGCACTGAGCAGCAGCAGGTGCTGCATTGGTGAGCCCAGCTTGTAAGGACGCTCACCAAGGGAGACTTCCGGGATGGCTTCGGAGAGGGGCACGGATGGTGGTGCAGGTGGGCTCAGAGCAGGGCAGAGAATTCCAGGGGGGATTTGGGGCACCATGCTCTTTTGTTTGTTTGTTTTACTCTAGCAAAGTTTGCAAAGACAAGCATTCACCCAGGGTGTTGACCCTAGCTTGTCTGCATGTGTGTGCATGGAGGGCGAGGGGTGGCCTGTCCTGTGACGAAAGTGGTAAAAGAGCGCAACTTCCAACCACGCTGTGGCTGGAGAGTCTAACTGGGCAACGCTCACCTTCTCCTGAAGACGTCTTGGCATAAGCTGAAGTGATTTGGTGGCAGGGCCCTGGTGGGGCACCGGCTGGTTCTTCACTTTCTCCACGGCAAGTCAAGGATAACAAGTGGCCAACACTTGGGCCCTAACTTCCAGAGAGGTCACACCCACTGCCTCGTGAAGAGGCACCAGGCCCAGGAAGTTGAGAGTTTCTTTCTGGATACTTTTTTTTTTTGTATTTTTAGGGCAGAGTCTACAGTGTGTTTAGGGTCTCACTACTAGACTGGACTCATAGTGATCCACCTGCTTACAGCGTCCCAAGAGCTGGGATTATAGGTGCGCCATCATACCCAGTCTCAGTGTGCCCAGGGGAGGCTGGGGGAATGGGGCTGGCATGACAGGCCCAGGGATCGAACCTCCAGTCCCTGTGCCTGCTTACAGGCGCTTTAATCTGCTGAGCTGTTTGAGCCATTTGGCCGGCCCTGGGTACATTTTTGATATACATAACGATCACATTCACATAAAGAATTTGTAGCTGTACACGATTTGTCTTGTTTCTGTATTTCCCCATTCGCCTCCCTTCAAGTCCTCCTTCCCACTAGCTGGTACTTTTATGTCCCTGTTTTCCAGATACAGGAACTGAGGCCCCGAAGGGTGATGCGCCTCACCCGACTTGCCTTTAGGTTCCCAGGCAGGGACTTGAACCACAGCCCTCCCAGTCTGTTTCTACCAGTGACCATGTGTAAGCCCGGCAGACCGTGCTCCCAGCGGCACTTCCGCACCTCTGTCACACGCTAAGCAGGAGGCGCTTGCTTTGCTTTTGATTATAGGCACTTAATGGTTAGGGTGGGAAGCGGCTCAGGAGAGCCAGGCCTCCACACGTGGGCCTGTGGGGGTGACAGGAGGGGAACGGAGACACACAGAAGAGGTTGTGGGGTACAGAAGCTTGAGTGTGATCCTAAGTGAGGGGATGGGCAGCTGTGCCCCCTGAGGGGACTGGTGCGACAGGGCTTAGGTGAGGGACTCGGGCCAACGTCCAGGACGGAGGAGACAAAAACAAGTGAGGGCAGCCAAAAAGCTACAAGCAGATGAACACGAAAAGTAACTTTCATAAAATTTTAAGTAAGGCAGCTTAATTTGCGAGGAATAAGAACCTGCATGAAATCACAAGCAACCACAGACCTGGGAGGGGAGAGAGAGGCTGGAACCAGAAGCCCCATGCCCAACCCCAGCCACTGCACCCTGCCGGGCGTCCAACAACACCAAGGTTGCTGGCTTTGGAGTCAGTGCATGTTTTGTGTCCCAGAAATCTTAGCTGGTGACAAGAACAATAGAATAGGATGCAGCAGGCCTGACCCTGCTGTGTTCTGATGTCCTGTCCATCTGGAGGGGCATTTGGGGAGATTGTGTAGAAGAGAGGGGAAAGGTGTGTTTGCTAACAGATATATGGCACTAGTAGGGCTAGGTCTAAAACCCCAAATTATGTGCCTTAACTTTACCAGTAATCTGTGAAGAATGCCTAGATTCTGCATGTGTGGATTCAACCAGTTTGAGATAAAAAATACTAAAGAATTTGCGTTCATCCTAAACATGCATAAACTATTTTCTTGCCATTATTGCCAGAGCAATATAGTATAACAATGTACACAGCGTTTGTGTCATGTTAAATACTATATGTAACCTAGAAGCATTCAGGCATGGGAACTGGATGCAGCATTTATACAAATACTAGTATTTCAGATGAGAAACTTGAACATCTGTTTTTAAAATGTATTTTAGTACAGGGTCTACAGGATCTCACTACACAGATCGGACTTGTAGTGACCCTCCTGTTTTCAGCTTCCCAAGTGCTGGAATTACAGATGCGCACCACCATGCCCAGTCTCAGTCAGTGGCTCAGTACACCCTGGAGGCAGGGCCACCATGGCACGCCAGGGATCCAACTGGTCCCTGTGCCTGTTTGAACAGGTGCTTTAGTCTGCTGAGGCATTTGGCCGGCTGTCAACATCTGGCTTTGGTATCCACAGGGCAGGGTGGGGGTTATCTTGGAACCCATTTCTCAAGGACACCAAAAGACAGCTGTACAAATGTTATCTTCACTTTAGAGATGGAGCAAGTGAGAGATTTATTTTCAAGTGGTACCATCAAGATGTTGCGGAGTGAAAATTTAACTTCTGGCTGGTCTGACTGCACCACAATCTCCTCTCCATTCATTTTAATTTATAATTAAGTTCTAAATATTTATATCTATATCTATATCTATCTATCTATCTATCTATCTATCTATCTATCTATCTATATCTCATGATGTATGTTCTAAGATTGTATAGCTGCATTTTTCAATGTTCAATATGGAATTTTCCACTTATCTACTAGTATTTTGATGTTTATGTCACTGCACTTAAAATAACAGCAACCACGATGAGAGAGGAGAAGAACCAGGCACATGCTATGTGCTGGGAGCTGTTCTAAGGGAACAGCCTTTCACTTGTAACTTGCCCTCAGCCTTACAAGGTAGCTACCAGCCATACCAAGTTTCTTCTACAGATGAGGAAACAGGTCTAGAGAGCTGTGGCAACGTGCCCATCTCTACATCCTCAGGTGTGGAGACTGCTTGGGAGGTAGGGAGCAAGTGTGCATCTTCATGTGGACCCAGTACCACATGAGGAGCGCACAGAGACCACCAAGCAGTAGTTCTGAAGGTATCACTGCCTGGACCAGCTGTGTCAGACAAGCATGCACTGGGAACTTGTTCAAGAGGCAACTTCTCAGCCTCATTGTAGGTCTACTGTGCCAGAAACTACAGGTGGGACCCAGCCATCAGGTGCCCGAGAAGTTCTCTGGGTTGCTGACACCATACAAGGGAAAATTATAGGGCTCCATGCCTGCGCTAGCATCCTGTTCCATGCAGGAAGGACCCAGGAAGTGCCACTTACTTTTTTCACACCGAGGTCCATATTTTTTGGGGTCAGAGCAGAATTGACAGTGGGAGCCGTAGAAGCCATTCTTGCAAATGCACGTCCCGTTGCCACTGATGCCATCTACACACTGGGAGAAAGGTGGGCCCCGTGGGCCATTAGGAAAGACGCAGGTGCTGGTGAAGGACTTCCACTTTCCCTTCATGCCTGATTGCGGACTCAGACCCAAACCCACTTGAAATGATCTCTGGGCTGTGTGGGAGTGGCCTTGGTATCAGGGAGGTCACGGCATGGGCACCCGGACTCAGGATTTAACTTGAAGGGGTTCCAATCAAGGGACACCACAGTGGTGAACCAAGAACCTTCCCACAGCACTCTGGGGATGGCAGAGATGGGTCAGGGGCCTGGGAGGATGATGAGGGCCTGGCCCCGCCCACCTCTGCACTCTCACTTGCTTGGCTCTGTGACTCAAAGCTGCACACCTTCCTCTCTCCAACGGGAAGTATCTTCGTCTCCCATCTGCCCAGCCCTGGCCAGGTTCGTATTTATTCCCTGCATCAGAGTGGGGCATGGGTTGCTGGCCCAGCTACTCGGCCACAGCCGCTGGTACCGGCCTCTCGCTTTTGCCATTTACCCTCAGCCTCCAGGTTAGATGGTCTTTACATGTTACCAGGTTTGGCCGATTGGCGGTGTTACTATTACTTTCTTTATTCATTTACTTATTTATGGCCTGATCATCAGCCTACCCTGGGGGTGGGGCTGGCGCAGCATGTGGTGCCGGGGATTGAACTGCGGTCCCTGCAGTTGCCTAAGCTTGCCTAAGCAGATGCTTCAGACCGCTGAGCTATCTCACTGGCCCAGTGTCATTATTAAGAGTGTCGTAGACCCTTAGGCTGGTGGGATGTGAGGTACAGAGGGGCTGCTGAGCTGCCTGAGGCCCTGTGGTGGGTGACAGACGAGCCCAGAACGGAGGCCCAGCCCCGCCACCCAACAAGAGCTTTCCTAAGGTGGCCCCCCGCTGTGCTTGTAGTAACAGATCTCCTTTTTTTGCCTCTTGGAAGTAGTGGCTATGACCACGTCAGCTTTGGGTTTTGCATTTTAAGAAGCATTGCTCCACCTGGGCTCAGAGGGGTCGGCCTTAGCGTGCAGGTCTGCACTATCACGTGAGTGACTCTCCTCTCACCTGTCCATTGCCTGAGCACGGATCCACGAAGCCGCCTGGACACGGTCTACACTCGGGCCCGTAGAAGCCTTTGCAGCACTTTGGGACCTGAGAAGCAACACTGCATGTGACCCTTGGAGTCCCCAAGCGGGGCACCCAGTCCTCCAAGGAGATGCATTTTGATTTATGTTGTTACAGCATGCACAAGCCCTTCCTCGGGGCTGGGTCTTTTCCTTTGGCACCTGGATGGCAGGGCTAGTGCTGGCCACCACCACTCTACGGTCACCTTTGACAGGTGCCACCTGGCATTGGCACTACGCTCAGGATTGAGGAAGGCAGCGCTCAGGGAGCCCGAGCTTGTCAGGGAGGAGTCAATGTGGAAATAGAAGTAACCAAGTAACAGCCTTTTCAGAGAGTGGTGAGTACGAGGAAAAACAGTGCAACAGTCAGTGAGTGGGGGCAGAGACAGAAGCCCGGGGAGACCGGGGAGGCCGCTGGAGATCAGGGAGGGGGCAGTGCTGAGTGAAAGGGAACCTGAAAGATGCATGAGCCTTTGAAAACTCGGAAGAATGTTCCGGAAAGGAACAGGATTTGTACTTTTTTTGAGGCAAGAAGGTTGATGCAGGAAGAGTGTGGGAATGAGGAGACAGGTGCAGATTGTGTGGACCCAGGGACTCAGGGAGGGGGTGACCTGGCCAGTCTGAGGGGAATCCACCCTCCTGTCCTCATGTAGGAAGTTCACGAGCCCTGTGGGTCTCCTGTGACTGTGCAGACCCTGGGGCCTGGAGCAGTGCCTGGCCATGCTCCCCTTACCCTCGCAGTGCCGTTGCAGTATCGGGCGCAGCCACTCCTCGGAGTCTTGGTTTTGCTGCTGTAGGTACAATTGCGGGTGAAGAGCGCCTGGGAGGGAGCCAGAGAGTAGGAGGGGTGTGGTCTGCGTCCCCAGCTCCTGGGCAGAGAGCTGAGGTCGCAGCTCTGGCGAGGCCTGCATCCTGGCTGGTCGAACACTGCCCAGGGCTTGCAGGCTCCGTGGCACACATCACGGTGGGCATCTCTCAGTGGTGCCCCATAGGGAGCACCCTCTGGTTCTGCCTCCTTTCCCAGGCTGCAGCCGCCCCACCCCTCCTGTGCAGACCCCTTCAAGTCAGTCTCTTTTGCGGGAAGATCCTCCCAGTCACACAGGGACAGGTGGAGATCATTCTTGGAAGCGTCCTCCTGCTCCTTAACCCTCGGTACAAGTCTGAGCCACCTAGCACTTGTGTGTGTGGCCAACTCACCGTGGGTAGGCACGCGGCTTACACAAGTTCTTGAACCTTCAATTCCATGTGGAGGTTTTCATGCTACCTATTTGTTCAGTTTTGTGGTTCTGGGAAGCAAGTGCCCTACCACTGAGCTATACTTCAGGAGGTTTTTTTTAAATAGCTAAGGAAAGGCCCCAATGGTCAAGCCATTTCCTCCTTAAGAAGCACTGCTGATAACTGCCAGGTCAGAGACGTGGGCATAAAACCTTCTAACTTTAAGGTTGCGGGTGGTTCACAGCATCTCTGTCGGTCTTAGCAGCCTCAGCTGGGAGCTGGAAGCACGGGGCCGACATCTGGTTTCATCATGACAAGATAAATGCTTATGTCAAGTTTATTCCTTTCTCTTAGGTTCCTGAGTAAGAAGTGAGCAGGAGGGCCTGGGAGAGAGCTCGGTGGTCTAAGCACCTGCCTGGCAAGTACAAGAACTCAGGTTTGATACCCCAGTACTGTATTCCGTGCCAGCCCTGCGCTGAACCAGCCACTGAAACCTTGCGTGGTGGTGCACGCCGGTAATCCCAGCACTGGAGAGGCTGAACACAGGAGGATCACTAGGAGTCCAAGCTGTGTAGCGAGACCCTGGTCCCTGTGCTTGCCAAAGCTTACTCTACTGAGCTATCTCGCTGGCCCTTAAAAAGATTTTTAAAAAATGGAGCTGGGGAGATGGCTCAGTAGAATAAGCGTCTGCCTGGCAAGCACAAGGGCCTGAGTTCAATCCCTGGTTCAGGGGTGGGGGGGAGGAAATGAGTAAGAGAAGTTTCCAGGCTATCCAATTCCAAGGTATCAGATAGATCAAGGGATTCTGTGGTCGCTGAAGAAGAGGACAGTGTTGTCACACTCACCATGGGCTCCGAGCCAGCAGGACAGGTACTCGTAGACATAAACATACAGTTCACACAGGAGCCCTGGAGGGAAAAGCGGCGGTCAGTGCAGCCCGCCCTGTGGAGGCCACGGGATGGCCCTGTCCCAGACTCACTTCCGCCTGAGGAGAGGGCTCCATGGGGTGCCCTCCCAGCCCCCACGACTCCTCCCTGGAGGAGGAATAAAGCCAGCACCTAGCAGGGCTAAGCTTGGGGACAGGACAGGACCTGCTCTGAGTGGACCTTCCTCTCCTATTTCTGGACAGTCCACTGTCCACAGGCCACGGAGGAACCTGCCCCTGAAGGATACTGTGGTTGTCACCTATGTCAGGGACAAAGTGCTCATTTGGGCCACAGGCTGGAGGCCATGTTTCCTCACTAGCTTAGCAAGAATAAGGCTCAGTCGTTGGCAGGACTCCTCCGTGGCTTCTGCACCTGGCGGGAAGGGAAGGCAGTGTGCGCCTTCACATCTCTCCAGAGCTTTTCTCTGGCCCTTTCTGCCTGTGCTGGGCCCCAGCAAGCATGGTCTCTGGCTTCTTGCCAGCTTCCCATTGGTTCTGGCCAACACAAGACACAGCAGGACCTCGGCGGGCAGCTGGACGTAAAGTCAGGGATCTCTTTCCTGTGTCTTCTGTGCCTTGGCACTGTCCCCGGCACTCCCAGAGGACACCCCCTTTCACTTCACTGAGTTCAGACAACTCTGCCTTTCCCAGGGGCTTTGGTTCAGGGTGCTGATGGCCGCGGCTGCTCCCTGGATGTCATGGCACCACGTGTGTCCTTAGGTCCACTCACAGCTCTGTGGCACCCTCTTCCTTCAAGTCCCTCTCCTTGGCATCACAGATAAAGTGATCATCAATAATCACACAGTTCCTGCTTCCTGCTGGATCCTGAGTAGTATAGTGTTATTTATTAAAATTCTGCAGCTCTACATTCATGTCCAGAAGCAACCAGAGGTTCAGCCAGGTCAAAACAGAAGATTCTAGAAGGTCCCAGCTGCCCCCATTCTTGGCTGGTCCTAAGTGCATACTCTCCAGAGAATCTGTGTGGACTGACAACAGATCCACCCCGAAGCACCCTACCCTAGGCAAAAAGGATAGATTTGCCTTTCAACCTAGATAACAGCAAACGGCAGAGGAGAGCTCCACGCTGAGGCAGCTCTGGGGCGTTCATTTTTTTCTATCTAATGTCAATTTGCAGGAGTTCAGCTCAAAAGTACACGTTGAATCTGTCCTTCAGGGAGACGAGAAGAAGCTTTGAACCATCTGCGTCAGAGCCACCCTGTGACCAGACAGGCACTGGGGCTTTGTGGATTTCCTTTTAGGGACCTGAACAGCCACCACCTGGGGTGGGGACATTCTGATGAACATGATGAAACCCTGGCCACTTTCTCCAGCCTGTTCTGAGCCTCCCCCTGCTCTGAGCTGGGCCACGCACTGGTCAGCACTCATTTCTAAAAAATGAACCAAACATGCATCCCTGCTGGGGATCGGTGAAGAAAAGTGTCCCTGTTTCTTCGTCTCTTAAAAAAAAGAGTGATCAAAGTAAGATAAAACTCCCCTTGGGCTGGGGAGACAGCTCAGCAGAATAAGCCCTTGCCCCGCAAGCACAAGATCCTAAGTTCAATCCCCGGTACTGGAAAAAAACAAAAAACAAAAACAAAAAACCTCCCCCAGTGGCATCTGATAGCCCCACTTATGCTGGGTAGATGAAGACATGTTGGCGTCATTCCGCCAGTTAAGAACCTGTGAATCAAAAAGTCCTCCACAGGCTTGTGCTGGGTGCTTAGCTAGCTATTTCTAGCCTTCACCAAAGTAAGATAACACCAGGCTTCCCCCCCCCATATCCAGTGTTCACACTCTGAAGGTATCTTGAGCGCAGTTACTGCTGTATTATGAAAGTGTCTGGAAAGAAGGACCGAGGCCATGATTTTAGGGCTGTGCTCCCGAAAGGAACTTGCAGGTTGCGGGTAGAGCAGTTTTGGAATTTAGCACTCTTTGATTAAAATTGTCTGAGAAAAAAAAAAAAAAACCACAAAAAAACAAAAACAAAAAACAAAAAAACCCAACAAACAAACAAATGAAAAACTGCTGTGGAAACAGCAAAGGCTGGTGGAGGACATAGAAGCCCACAGAGAAATAGTCTGGTATTTGAGTCCTAGAGCAGTGCATCTATGTAGAAAGATCTTGGGGGTCCTTAGGGCAGGGAAAGCTATGACCCTGGAGCTGGGTGGTCCAGGAAGAGGCAGGATACTGATTCTGAACCCCATGAGGGAAAACTGCTCCCCAGAGCAGTGGTGCCACAGGGTAGGTAACAGGTAGAACAGTCCGTGCCCCCCTGAACCTCAGGACGACACTTTCTGTAAAGAGGCTCTTCGCAGGCAGAGTTAGGGAGGTCAGAGAGGCTGCGCAGGGCTTTCAGGCCCTGTCTGGGGCGCCTGTCCCCTGCAGTTTTCTCCTTGTCTTACCAGTTTCACCTCATTCTTTCTTTCGTTGCATCGGTGGGGCAGGATGGGGACGATGGAGGGGGGGACCAGAACGCCGGCCAGGGTGTAAATGTGGCCGTTTTTGGCAGTGACCTCAGTGTCTTCCACGGGCACATTGTTTGCCAGAATCCGTCCCTGGAAGGAAGCGAGAACACCGTTTGTTCCCTCCGGGCCGCAGGAGGGGGCGAGGCCCGCGCAGAGGTGACTGGGGGAGGCTCCCCTGAAAGCTCCAGAAAGGGCCAGGCCCTTAGGGCTAGGAGAGAGGTTGATGTACCCCTGCCTTGGGGCGCATTTGCAGGAAGACAGTCGCAGCCCCGAGGGGTGAAGCGAAGGTCTGCTGCCCGGGAGAGCACGCGCCAGAGGCCCTAGGTCCGTGAGAAAGCGGCGGATTCTTGCTTCGTTGTGCGCAGAGACTTCTCGCCCCGCGTTCCCCAGCCCTGCGCCCCTGGGCAGCGCGAACGCCTAGTGGCAGCGTTGTCCTTCTAATGGCTCAGTCAGGCCCCTGGGGACGTCATTCTCTCATTCTCGCCACCCTCCGATCTATTAGCAAATCTTGCCGGCTCCAGATTCGAGCACTTCCTAGCAGGGCCCCGTGCTGCGCCGGTCTGACTCAGTCTCCCTCACTGGACAACAGCAGCCAACTCTACCGCGTCCCTGTCCCCGGGATACAGCCCCCTCCCACCATGCCCGGCCTGCGGTCCTCGGACAGGACTGTCTCCTGTGAGCGAGAGCCTGCGAGCCTTCTGAGGCGCCCCCAGTGCGCTGAGCCCTTCCTTTCCTTGTACCCCCTCTGCTCTCACTCTGTCCCCTCCCCTCATTTCCTGCCCGCCCCCACTCCCTCCCCTTCCTTCCCTTGTCCCCTCCCTGCTCCCTCCCACGAAGCCTCTTGTGCAGTTCTGGTTCTGCCCACGCTGCCTGCTTCCTCGCACAACTCACGCTCAGCCCTGGCTGTGTCTCCTCTCCGTCCCCACAGTCACACCGCTACCCCTCCATTTCCTTCCAGTCCTGGAGCAGGTGCTTCCTTTCTGGCGAGGACTTCTAGGCCCTTTACCCGAAGCATCAGTCCCACCCCTGCTTTCTGTCCCTGCCAGCGCTGCTGCTCGTCTCTCACTGGCTCTCGACTCTGGTTTAGTTTCCTCATTTCACTTCTTCACTGTCCAGCTCTCTTTGTGCTGGAATGACAGTGCTGCACAGCCGGGAACTTGGGTCTGTCTGGCCATCTGTCTTCAGGACCTAGAACAGCGCCAGGCTCTGAGCACCAGGCGGTACTTGGGCAGAGGATGCCACCATAAGAGGCCACGGCGTGGCTGCTCTGCTGACGCCACCGCACCAGCACTCGCTGAGTTCTGCCGTCTCCTCTGGGCTCTGCAGGTGTCTCACCTTCCCTCCCTCCAGGGCCATTGCGGCTCTCTCTTCTGCTAGGACTCTGTTCTGCTCATTTCTGCCAAGTTCTTCCTACTCAGCCTCCCCTCAAGCACGGTGGAAGCACCCCTACTTCCCCGGGCCCTCTGGCTACAGATTCTCAGACTCCTGCTGTCTGAGCTCACAGTTTCCTGAGCTTCCCATAGCTCCCACTGGTTGACTTGTAGCCGTGCACTTCACTGGCCCTGGCATGAGGTCCTTGAAGTCTGTCTGCGCTGCCTGTCTTGTGGATTTACCCTGGCATCTGGTGCACACAGCTGTCAGCCATATTTGCTGACAGTGGCGAGCATGAGTGAAAAGCTCATAAAGCTGTTCACTAGGGCAGAGGCCCAGAGCACGCACACAGCCTAGACTCAGGGACCCCGGCCCCGTGGCCCAGCGCCGTCAGCCTCACTCACGTTGTCGGTGATGTTGAACTGTATGACCTGGTTGGCCATGGTCCGGATCTGCAGCGTCGAGACGAGGGTGGCCACTTCCAGCTGTGAGGACAAGAGCACAAGGGGACACTTGCAGCCATATGGGGCTTCCTGATTTCTTACAGTCCTGACTGAGAAAACCAATACCCCTGAAGTTTAGGAGGTAAGTAATGGGATCTCTGACGTCTGGTTGTGGTTGTGGCTCGGAAGGTTTCCTTGGTAACAGATTCCTTATTCATGACTGAGGGCTCGCTCAGAGCCACAGGTAAACAACGCTCACTACACTAAGACCCTGGGGTGCCAAACGGGGCCCAGGTATCTCGGAAGCAAGGAGAAGCAGCTGTAGGAGGAGGAGGAGCAGGGCCAACCTGAGTAGATGGGATGATGTGGTATCTGACGAGTTCCAGAAGCTTCTCAGAGCCCTGCAAAGAATCCAAGAGATGTTGGTCAAGGAAGAAAACACCACCTCTTTCCCTGTGGGAGCCCTTTGAATGACTTTGAACTCCTAGCCATAAAAATAAGTGACTCCCAACCTCTTTATTGGGAAGTCTGGGATGAGAAAAATCATACGAGCTCCCTAATAGCTCAGTTTCACCAAGTCTGTACCCTGGACAGGGGCCGACCTGAAAAGAGCATGTGTATGTCCCATAATCCTTTCAACAGTCCTGTAGGGACTGCCTGCCTGTTTTATGTGTGATGACATTGACTTTTAAGGACAGTCCAAGGTCATTGAACTAACTCAGGCTTAGAGCCTAAGGAGGAGTCTAAGCTCCAGTTGCGTGGCTCCCGTGCCTCACAGCGAGTCTGGGTTGTGCTGGATCTGCCAGACAGCCCTCTCTTCAGGATTCTGGGCCACTTGCTCCATGAATAAACATCTGCCGGTTGGCTGCATGGCGGTTATTTAGGAACATCTGGCCTTAGGGATCTGACTGAATTGGCCTTGCACAAAATTCATTTTTTAGTTTCTCCTGCTATAGAACACTGAAACAGCAGTGGCAAAAGGGATGATCCTGGAGGGCACAGAGGGGCCCACGGGCAGGATGTGCTGTCCCCAGGGGGCACACTCAAGGGTGCCTACAGAGTCAGGGGCTGAGGGACCACGCCCTTCAGGGAAGGCAGTAGCAGCTGTGACCTCCTGCAGATGCCTGAGGCCCCCTTGCTGAGCTCCACGCTTCCAGGCCCTCGAATTCGCTGCCAGCACAGCCATGGCCCTGTCGTGGGGAGCAAACAGACCAAGATCCTAGCAACTTACAGAATGTGGTAGGAACCAGCACCAGGTAGGCGGGGCTAAGAGAAGGCCCTGCTGAGCCCGGGTTGCTCACCCGCCCGTCTCTGCATTTGCCCTTGGCCTCTGCCAGGGGTCTTTGCTGTATCATGGTCACATAGCCTGGCTGGCTGGTGCTACCTTGGCTGTGCCCATTGTCCTCACAGCCCATTTCCTCCTCAAAGTGCTCCCACGTGTGGAGTAAAAGATACGGCAGCGGGGCACTAGCTCAGCGGCTCTGTGCGCAGGCCGAGCAGGTTGCTGCGGGCAGGCTTGGCACCTGCGGCTGGCACTGGAGCCGACCCTCTCTGTGGCACCCTTGCGGCTGTGTGGTCTCAAGCAAGTCAGCCTCTGGGCCTCAGCACCCTCCAAGCTCCCTCATAGTGTGCGGAAGTGCAGGCCCATGGACAGGAGCGGCACTGTCACGGGCAGCAATGCCCAGGGGAGAAGGGCGGGGCTACGCGGTCTGCGCTGAGGAGCGTGAGGCCAAGCTGCAGGGTCTGCTGGGTTCGGTGGGGTCTGCTGGGTTCAGCGAGTCTGCTGGGTTTGTTATCACTGTATCCCCGCCAGCAGAGCCTGGGCAAATGGTAGGCTCTTCATCCACTTTAGAGCAAGAAATTCCAAAGGGTCACTATTCCGGGAAAAGCACTGAGCCAGACCACACACTGCTTAGTTCGAGTCCCGGCTCTGCTTCTGAGCAAGTCCCCTCCCCTCTCAGCCTCAATTCTTCCTGCAACCTGAAGGGGCCAGCCTCTTTGCAGGGAAGAATTTACCAATGGAATAATCTACTTCCGAGGCCCTCTGAATTGATCTGGTCCATTTTACAAGAATGATGGGAAAGAAAAGAACAAAGGAATCAGGCTGCCCCTGCCCCCTGTCTATGGAGCTTTATCTGGCTTGAGGCCACCAGGACTGGCCAGCTCAAAGGGACAGGCGGTGCACCCAGGGGTTGGCCCAGAGCTCCTGATGTCCTTCATTCTTGCTCTTAGAATGGTGTTCACATCCTCCGTGCAGTTTTAGGCAAAACCCCTAAGTCCTAAGTTGCTAATGGGACCTGGAGCTTTGGCTCCATTTTCTTTGTGAGGAATCTGTGAATTTGTCACAGCGCCCCTCTGTCTTTATTTTGTCTGTCCAGTGATGAAGCCATCAGCTGGGACTGGTGTCAGCAGGGTCTCTTAGGGGTGGTTTCCAAACAGAAATTGTGTGTGAGGGAGACAATGGATTAGGGAAACATTGCAAAATTGGAATTAGAAACCCTCCTGCTAGGAAACCGGTTTGTCCTCCGTTTCACCGGCAGAGCTGCTGGGGGCTTTACTGCCTCCAGCTGAGGTTCTTCCCTGACCAGGCGCTACCGGGGACTGTTGAGAGGACAGAGACAGAGGAGCTTCCTATGTGTTGTGGTTTATGTCTAGCTGTTCCCCGCAAAGCCTCATGCAATTGTGGGACGGGGACTTCTAGAGTTTGAGTCTTGACTCATGATCCACTGGGATTATGTGTTTCAGTAGTGATGGGATTATGGGTCTGAGTACTTCTGGGATTATGGGTGTGGCCTAAGGTGGATAGGCTGAGGCAGAGAGCCTGAATGTGATATAAAGAGAGGCAGAGACAGACTCCCACTGCTGTTCTCTGCTGCCCCGGTTGGTCGGTTGCCTCTGTCACCATATTGTTGCTGTTCCACTGCCATGAACTGCTGCTCTCTGCCCTGTGCCTCTCTGCCTTGGAGCCAGCGGAGTATGGACTGAAACCTCCAGTAACTATGAGCTAAATAAACCTTTTCTTCCTTCATTTTGGGTATTGAGTATTTGTCCCAGCAATGAGAGAAGAGTAACTAAGACATTATGGATGAGAAATTTTAACCAGACAGGCTCTGGACCAGAAGAAGAGGCAGAAGTGATCATTCAACTCCTCACCTACACACTGAACCAGAAACCGCAGCCTAGAGACATGAGGTTGTGTATTCTGTGCAGGCTGAGCTAGAGCCAAGAGCCGTGGTGTGAGGGCCAGCTTTGCTGGTGTAAACATTCCCACTGGAGCCTGATGCCACGTGCCCAATGTGATCTCCTGGGTGGAGCCAGGGAGAGAAACACAGCCCATCCTTGAAAGCCCAGAGGAGTGAGGTCCAGGCAGCACAAGGTAGAACGGGCAGAGCCTGCAGACCAGCGGAGCCAGACCGAAAGGTAGAGGCTTGATTTTTCTGCTCTATTCTAGTTAAAATGTTGTATTTCAACAGTGTTTTCTGAAAGTGAGATACTCCTCTAGATATTTTTGTAGTACCCGTCCATTTATTTTTATCTCGTTGAAGTATTACAGAACTATTGTTAATCTTCAATGTACATATCTTGTAACAAACTTTCAGTATGTTACTTAATATTTAATGGCTTTCACACTATTATAAATGGCATTGTCTGCAATTTCATTTTGCTATTTTTTTCTTAGTGTTAATTTCCTATCATCTTTTAAAATATTTATTCATTTATTTATTTTAGGGAAGGTCTACAGTATACTCAAGAGTCTCACTACTAGATTGGACTCCTAGTGATCCACCTGTTTACAATCTCTCAAGAACTGGGATTACAGGCACGTGCCACCATGCCCAGACTCAGCTGCCGCCTCAGCACACCCCAGGGGTGGGGCCAGCATGGCAGGCTCAGGGATCGAATCCCTGGCCCTTGCACCTGCTTCTAGGTGCTTTAATCCACTGAGCTATTTGGCAGGCCTTCAATTTCCTATCATTTTGTTTTGAAATTCTGTCTCATTTTTATTTTTTAAAACCTTTTTCTCTTTGAAATAAAAAGAGGAAAAGAAAAAGTAATGACTATCTTTGTTTACAAACATCATAGAAAAATTTTGTATTAGAAATTTATGCAGAAAGTCCCAAGGAAGGGCCAGCCCGATAGCTCAGTGGACTAAAGAGCCTGTTTCAGCAGAGCACTGTGGTTGGGGTTCAATCCCCAGTGTGCTATGTTCGACCTGCCCCCAGGGTGCCCTGAGAAGGCTATTGAGACTGGGCATGGTGGCACATGCTTGTAATCCCAGCACTTTGGGAAGCTGAAAACAGGAGAATCACTATGAGTCTGATCTATATAATGAGACCCTGTAGACCCTCTATTCCCTGTCCTAAATGCATTTTAAAAAAAGAAAATCCCACTGAATCTATGACATACTTGAACTCAGCAAAAACTCATTAGATTTAACAAAGTCTCTGTATAGAATCAATCAATAGAAGATATCAATTCTTTTCATTTTAATTTTTTGTCTTTTTATTTATTATTTGGTACAGGGTCTCACTACACAGCTTCGACTCATAATGATCTGCCTGTTTTAGCCTCTCCAGCACTGGGATTATAGTTGTGCTCCTCGACACCTGGATTTGGTGGCTGCATGGCTTGGCTGGGGTTCTGGGCTGGCACAACATGTGGTACTGGGGATTGACTCCAGGTCCTTGTGCTTGCCAGGCAGGTGCTTAGACTCTGACCTGTCTTTCCAGCCCCTAAAATATCAATTCCAATTCTATTCCTCTAGATATTGAAAAATAGTCTAGAAAGGACTGCATCCACATGAACCTTCAAACCAAAAAGGCGACAATTTTTAGGAATTCAGAGAAAACTTCTCAGGCAGTTTCAGTCATGTTAGTCCCAGTGTGAAAGAGCTAATGGGGAACATGACAGAACCGAAGACCTGTGGTCTATAAGGAAAGATCATAGTGGAACACGATGAAACGGTGTAAAAGAAAGAGGAGAGCACTTCAACTAACATTTGTTCCTGGCTTTCCTACTTTGGTGATCACTCTCTAGATGGGTTTCGAGTTGTAGGGAATGTTGATTTTAGGACTGTGAAATATTAGAAGAGCCAAGGAAGATCAAATCAAGTGCCTAGTGCTGGGTTTGTGAATAGATTTCATTTCTTTGACCCATCAGAGCTATTTGAAGTCATGTCTAGGATTAGTTCAAGGGTACTACAATAGATTAATGATGCCTGCCTTGGTTTTAGGAAGGCAAGTGGTGGTCCATGTGCTGCTCATCTGCTAACCCCCGTTTTGAGGAAGCCTTCAGGGCACAGACTGGAGCCAAGCCACTGACCCAGTGCATCAAGGTAAGCTGGATACCATACCTCTGGAGAAAGAAGGTAATGAAGATCATCATCCTTCATGTTTCTCAGTCCTTCATTGCTCGGAACAAAAACGGTGTATGGTCCACCAGCCCCGTCTTCATCCAAAGTACTTTTCAAGTTGGTTTTCTGCATTTGAGAAATGAAACTTTGTACCTATGATCTAACTCAGGCAAATACTTGCCATCATCCTCAAAAAGGGTTGATAGCTGACATCTCTGTTAACGGCACAGGACCCGTACACAGGCTCGGTATTTTCCAGACACTCACGGAAGGTACTAACCTCCAGCAGAGCTCGGAAGCGGCTGCACCTGGTGGGTATCAGCGCCATGATGGTTTTCTGAAGAGAGACATTTTTATTTTAAGAATCAGTAAAAATACAAGGAAGTGGCTCAGGAAGTGAAAATTCTAGCATAAAGAGGAGTATAAATCCTAACACAAATTACAGTTGTGGGTTCATATGAAAGGACCTGGTCAACTGCCCTACATCACACAGATGTTATTTACATGGTGGTTGGAAGCTGTGTATTTGGAGTGGCCTTGGCCATCATCCTATGGATCAGGAAGGATGATTTTATCACAGTGCTGACTGTTGTTCTGTGTAAAGAATGAGGAATACATGGCCATGACAGTGGGCCACTGAGTGGGGCTGGCTGATGTGGCCACGAGAGATTTTTAAATA
The DNA here is from genome assembly GCA_004027915.1 of Capromys pilorides. NCBI lineage: Eukaryota > Metazoa > Chordata > Mammalia > Rodentia > Capromyidae > Capromys > Capromys pilorides. The sequence goes on from PVKN010009264.1 coordinate 22,616, forward strand.
TCCAAATTTTTTCCAACACACACACACACACACACACACACACACACACACACACACACATGCACATGTGCATGCACACACAACAAATTATCAAGGCTTCTCTTATCTTGGGGTCTCTTAGTAAGAGGCACAAGTATGTAGAGCAGGCCAACACTTCCTTCTTGATGTGTCTGTCTACAGAATAAAGGGAGGTAGGTTGGGTTCATGTCACCTCCACGTGAACGTCTCACCTCAGAGTTGCCCTCAAAGGTGGGCTTTATTTGGTCCATGGCTGTGTCGAGGATGTGTACAAGCCCGTTGGAAGCAACGATGTTCCCCTCTATAATTTTTACTTTCTTTATGCCTGCATGAAGTTCAAGCTTTATTTGATTGTCCTAGAATACAAAAGAAAGATAAAATAAAATTAATGTGACACCTGGAAGGGGCAAGCACTAGACTAGGAGCCAAAGGTCCTGAGTCTCAGGGATCTGCTCCTTATGGGCCATGAGATTGGGATGTTATGTAATCTAACATGGAGATGTATGTGTCTGCTTGGTGGATCTCACAAGGTTTTCATTAATGTCGAATGAGATGGCCTGTGGAAATGCTGATGACCTTGACAGGTGAATGTGGACCAGGTCTTATGACAGCCTCCTCAGCCACAGGCCTGAAGCTGCCCAGTTCCCAGCAGATGTCGCACTGGCTTTGGTGACGCATGCAGAAGGCATGTGCTATAGAGCGGCTGAGCGAATGACGGGAGCTGGCTACTTTTTCCACCCATGTGGTTCCTCCAGGTTCCAGACTTGGTAAATATATTTTTTTTCTTTTTTGTATTTTAGGGAAGGGTCTGCAGGGTGTTCAGTGTCTCACTACTAGATCAGGCTCATAGTGATCCACCTGTTTACAGCCTCCCAAGAGCTGGGATTACAGGCACGCGCCACCATGGCCAGTCTCAATTGCTATCTCAGCACACTATGCGGGTGGGGCTGGCATGGAAGGCCTGGGGCTTGAGCCCCAACCCCTGCACCTGCTTGCAGGTGCTTTAATCTGCTAAGCTATTTGGCTGGCCCTAATATTTGTTGAATGAATGAGTAAATGTATGTCTGTCCATGTGAGAAAGGAAACCATATCTTCATATCTGTCATACATGATACTATCTGTCTGTCTATCTATCTATCTATCTATCTATCTATCTATCTATCTATTATCCATCCATCCATCCATTCATCCACCCACCCTTAACTCTATAGTGTAGCAGAATAGTTACTCATATTGGCTTTGGAGTCAGGATGAAAGGAAACCATATCTTCATATCTGTCATACATCATGCCATGCACCCCACTATCTATTTGGCCATCCATCCATCCATCCATCCATCCATCCACCCACCCACCCACCCACCCA
>PVKN010009265.1:0-23997 GCA_004027915.1 Capromys pilorides
AGGGGCAGCCACTGTTCATGGTCTGTATGTGCTCTTCCAAACAATTTCTAAACATTTACAAGTAAATATATGTGTTGTGTATGTGCATTTTGTGTATTAGTTTTATACAACTAGAATAATATTCTTTGCTGTGACTCTTTTGCATTTTATTATAGATTGATAGATACCTTTCCATAAGAGTTTATATAGCTTTACCTCATTCTTTTGTAAATTACTGCCTAATCCACTGTAGGACTATGCTTTGACTAATCTCCTGTTGAGTAGAATAAAGCGTATTCAATCTCTCTTACAAAGTACAGTGAAGACACTTTATCTATTTTTCACTATGTGTGAGCACATCTGTAAGCTTTTAAATTTGCTTTTAGCTGATATTTTTAATTTAAAAAATTAATGCATTTTGAGGAAATCAACGCATAGAAATAAATGTATTTGATAGTAAAACAAAGGGTTTTAGAATAAAAGAAAGATTGTACAAGAAGTGCGTAAGTGTTAAAGAAAGCATCTTTAGAAGGATAACTTCCTTCCTGCTTGCCGCTCCCAAAAAGGTATAAGAAAATTACTCGTTTCTCAATAGAAATAAAACACCTCTCAGATACAATGGAAAGGATGAATTGATTTTGGGGTTGCCCGCTCTTAAAATGTGAGGGAAATAAATGATGCTCAAGCCGAATTGATGATTCCCATCACATCTTTAAAAGCACTGTCTAAGCCCATGTCTGTCCCACCACCAGGAACGTGCGGAGAGCATGAGACAATGCACTCAGTCGCAGATGCCACTGCAGGGCACAGGACACGGGACTCTGTAAGCTCGCAGGGACAGCCGTGAGCCGTGAAGCATTCGTGCCACAGTGAGCACCCACTCCCCCTCCTGGGGGCTGCTGGCCTGGAGTCAGAGCAGGGAAGCCAAAACCCAGCTCCCCACCGTGTGCTGTTGCCAGCACCTTGATGTCCAGCAGGTGCTGTTGGATCCCGAGTAGAAAACAAACACCAGCCAGGCTACCGCATGACCCCTTTATGTGCACTTGCATACCGTGGGATCAAGGTTCAGTGGTGCCTGCTGGAGTGTCCCTTGCTCTGTGGCAGCATCGCTTGGGTCCCAGCCCCCTCCCTGACCCTTGACCTCAATCCCTCCACCTTAGCCTATGACATCTTGTGCCGTAACATGCCGGTGGCTGCCACGCTAGTGGCCCCTGAGGCGTGTCGGATCTGAACGCACGTGCCGAAACCCCCCAGGCTCTCGTGTTAGACAGACACACTTGTTACTGACATTCGACTTTTATGCCGCCTGAAGAATTTATAGAAACGCCAGCGGTCTAACGAGCTTCTTGGGCGCACTTCATTAAGCACGGGAGCGAGAACGTTCCCACCAGATGCTGTTGGGGCCTTGAGCATCCTAAGCAGGCTGGCGCATTTCTTCACTGCGAGCACTCACGTGGCGCACCGTGGTTGTCCTCCTGGATCCGTGGCTAAAGTCCATCCCTGCCGTTCAGAGTCATTTACTCTGTGGCCAGCTCCATATTTTTCTGTCACTGTTTGTCATAGCCTTAGCAGTCCACCATGCACTTTAAAACGCTGCCACTTAAATACCTTAGTGAAATACGTAAAGCAGCTAACGCATACATTTCAACAGTGGAGGACAGGTATTATGAAGTGCTTGTTCACCTCTTCAAATCTGTAGGGATTCAGAAGCTAAAAATTTGGAATAAGTACAACTGACCTGAAAATATTCAGCACTTTGTAATGTGATAGTAATCCTGAAATCTTGTTTTCCACAGTTTGGAGCTCAGATTTAATGACTAATACTTAACAAATGTTATTACCTAATAACTCAGTCGAGATAGTTGTTTAAAATATTGTTAATTTTTATTAAAGTTTTAAAATATGTTAACTATATAATAAACAATATTTTATAATTATCAGCATAATTACAATTATGTTAATTGTTTTTTCATAATTCAAAAATTTTATAAAAAGAAATTTCCCTGTTGATAAACATAGGCAATCAAGACTATTTAAGCATATTTGTACTTTGCAACTCATAATTTAAAATGAAATCTTTCTCAATACAGAAACTGAGTCCCAGAATCACATTCTAATAGGTAAATCTATAGTTACTACCTTGGTGAAACTGAACTACTTTTGTGTAGTCATAAGGTGCAACCTGAACAAAGCCAGAGTTCCAAACTTAGGAAGTGTCTGAGGTGTGAAATGTCACTTTCTGTGTGAAAAGCAGGGCTGTCAGCCTTTTGGAGGAGACGCAGGGCAGCTCTGACTCAGAGCTCTGAATCTGAGCACGTGCTGGGCAGAGCTTCTGCTGCACGTCTGTCCCCGTCGTCATCTGAGCATGAGCTGAGACTGGACCGTGTCATGGGCCATGCAGACCCCTACTCAGAAGGCCAAGGTCAGAGGCAGATGATGACCCGTGTTAGGAACCTGATTCTTGCTGGGGAGGTAGCTCAGTAGAACAAGTGCTTGCCTGGCAAGCGCAAGGGCCTGAGTTCAATCCCTGGTTCCAGAAAGAAAGAAGGAAAGAAAGAAAAAGAAAGGAAAGAAAAAGAAAGAAAGAAAGAAAGAAAGAAAGAAAGAAAGAAAGAAAGAAAGAAAGAAAGAAAAAAGAAAGAGAGAAACCAGATTCTTTCCTTCTGGCTAAAGATATGACTGAGAATAAAACAATCTCAGCTTATAGTGCAGCAGTTTAAAAACAAAAACAAATGCACACATGATTGCCACTGCCTTCCTCTGCCATGTCCTTTGGCCCTCTAAAATTTCATTCGCTGCATTTACCTCTGGGTCGTGTGAATTATACAGGCTCACTGACACAGGTACCTTTTTTTGTTTTTCTGTGACCTATTTTTGTCACTGTCCTGTCATGAATATTAAGCAGCTTTTTCCTGGCCTCTGCAGTGCTGCCCACGTACATCAACATCAAGAACCTGTTTTCACAGTCTTAGAAATTTCTCTCCTGCTTTTCGCCTCAGCAGCCCCCTTCATATCTCAGCCCAGTGGGAAATAAATGTCTCACCACCGCCAACCCCCGCCTCTCTGATGAAAACCGCATTGCACAGCCTCCATAATCTAACTCCCGTAGTGAGTGTGGTCTGTCTTTGTGTTGGCTGTAGATTACAATGTTTCAGGACCGCCTGAAGCAATTTCCCCTCCTGGTAGAAGTTAAAGGACTTGCTCAGCTCTTTGCCACCAGGTCATTGTAACCAGAGGACCTAGCGGCACCATAGAGCCAGGCTTCCACACTGGCTCCGTGATTACCCTGAGGTCAGTTCTGCTTCCACGTGCTGGATGGGCGGGAAGCACGTGTGGACACTCATCCCACTGGACGCGAGTCACTTGCCCTCATCAGAGACAGGTGGTGGCCACGTAACTGCTCTGTTGCAGCAAGAACTCCTACAGCCCGGTCTTGGGGTGGGTTTGTATAATGTAGCATTGTAAATAGGACTCAAATAGGGATTCATACTCTTTGAACATCAGTAGACTTCTTGATAATCTAGAATAGATCACAGTGAATGGAACCGATACTGGCCCTGTTCAGAGCTAGCACTCCTCATTTGTAAATGTTCCACTTTTTCACTAATGTGATTTAGACATAAGCCACACTCAAGGCAGGTTTAGAGTAGGACTAACGCGTAATGCAGAAAGGTTGATGAGAGCGTCATATGTGGGTGTTAGAAGGCCCTAGAAATTGCTGATCCCATGTCAGGTTCTCCTTGTAATGTCAGTCCTCTGTTCCCTGCATGTTTGTGACATGTTTATCCCAGTCACAACTGGGGAGATTTATGGGTAACCTAGTCAAATTACTAAAAATGATAAATTTTCAGTAACACATTACTTTTCTGTATTCAACATATTGGTACTATTTCAAGGAAATAGTAACAGAATGTTTTATAGGCATCTTTAAAATTTTATGTCTTTTGAAAGTTAGCGTGCTTTATGTTTATAAATACTGTGTAAAGTATCATGGTGCTTTATCAGTTGACAGCATGTCCTTTTGCTGAAGTGCTTCTGTAGCCTTAGTTTTACTCTTTGACCGTATTGTTTCATCATTTTCATCATAAAGTCTGTCGCTGTCATTGAGGAAATGGACTAACCTGATACGGAAACTCCATTTACCTTGACAAAGATGACAAGTTACAGATTTTTAATTTGAAGGTCATTGGCAATCTCACCGCTCTTGAAGGCAGTTGTTAACATCTGAAGTAGCAGTTTCTGTGAGCTCATAAAGTAACTCACAGCAGCACCACCAGACTACAAAATTATACGAGCTTGGTGCTTACTACAGAGCCTTAAGGATCAGTTATTTCTGTATAAAGTTGATTGGAGTTTCATGGAATAGATACATCTTCTGTGGCCAAACTGCCCCACAGTTCTTCACATTTTCCTTTTCAAAACAATGTAGCATGCTAAGCCAGGCATGGTGGTGCACGCCTGAAATCCCAGCACTTGGGAGGCAGAGGCAGGAGGATCGGTGTGAGTTCAATACCAGCCTGTGCTACAAAAGTGAGTTCAAGGCCAGCCTGCACTGCATAGCGAGACCCTGTCTCAAAAAGCCCCCCCCAAATGTAACATGCTAACACAATTGAGTCCTCAATGTGCTATTATAGATTCAGAAATTTAACCTCCGAAGACGAGTTGCCATCGCCTTTAAACATCAGATTCTTTTTTGTCCGAATTATAGCTTCAATAACAATATCAAGCGAAAAGAAATTTCTTAATTTTGAGGTGAGTAAATTTCACTACTAGTACATGCCAGGTCTTGTCCATTTCATTATATTGCATGAAGTTGCCTGTAAAATTTGTTGCCATTTTCCAAACTATGTGTATGGTTTCCTATTTAAAATGAGCCTGATTGATAAGATTTATTATTATTATTATTATTATTATTATTATTATTATTATTATTATTTGGTACAGGGTCTCACTACGCAGCTTGGATTCGTAGTAATCCTCCTGCTTACAGCCTCTCCAGCGCTGAGGTGACAGGGGAGCACCACCATGCCCAGTCTTGGTGGCTGGCTCAGCATGCCCGGGGTGGGGCCAGCGCAGCTTGTGGTGCTGGGCATCAAACCCTGGTCCCTGCATGTGCCTAAGTAGGCGCTTTATCCTCTGAGCTATCTCACCGACACTACTTTAATTTTTATATTTCACTCTTTCTCCATTTCACTAATAATATTATTTACTTTAATATTTATAAAACTTTTGACAACTATTTAGAATATATTTTCAGGAAGAAGTAGACGAAAGTAAAAATAGGAAGATAGGGTTGACATGTAGACGTTTCTGAAAAGAAATTAGAAAGGATAAAACAAATTCACGTGAGGTAAAAATGTTGGAGTGTTTAAAAGGCCTAATTTCTTACATCATTAGAATAATCAACTTACTTCCCAGAGATTATGCCATGCTGCTGGATTTATCAGTTCTGCTTAGCATATAATTTCCCTCACCACTTTAATATTTCTACACTAATTACTGAAAAGAAAGGAAGAAATTAGAGAATAAAAGCTGGGGCAATGGGGCTTATTCTCATTTTCCAGTAGCACTAACGTAGCTCCCTAACCTCCCATACGGTGCTGTGCTATGAGTGGGTGACATTTATGTATGGTATTAGTGCCTTATTGTTTTCACTTGACTTTATTTCTTCTCTACAGAGCCATATATATTGTTTGTGCGTGTTCCTTGACCCCTCTGTTTGAAAGTGGCAGTGAGGATGTGTGTCCTAGGGGTGTGTGTAGACTATACTCTTGCGAACCTAACCTTCCCTGACCTCTGGGGCGGCAGGTGTGCCAAGCACATCCCTCATGTCGATTGCTCACTTTCAAGCTAATGTGTGGAAGTAGGGATTAAAGGCCAGAAACTGAGCGCCTTGAATTGCAGATGTATTTCACAGCCATGAAGGACATTGCTCAGTGAGTGTGAGGCACGAGTCGGAATGTTCATCGGGCTTCTCAGTAGCTCCAGAGACAACGGAAGTGCTTTTCAGAAACCATTGAAAGCAAAAGTGACTGTGTGTCAGTGTAGGAACTTGAACAATTCCCTACAACTTGTTCTTGAAAACATTGTATGAGTAATCAGTTTCTGTGTACCATATCTGCAAATTTATGCTTAGCTTGGTTCAGTGCGCTTTTTCAGCATCAAACCATTTTGTATCATGTTGTTCTTCTTGATTTGTGCTGTTGATTTTGCTTTATTTGGATTGCTGGTTTATTATACTCTGCGTCCCATCCTATATGATTCAACTTTTCCTGATGAATGTATGGTGAATGATGAAAATAAACCATGTGCTTAGAGGTGACAGAGACACATGTTGTATATGCAAATGTGTGTAAATATTTGACACAGAAAAGAAAGAAGAGTATTCCTGCCAAGAGATAAACCCTGCTGGACAGGACCTAGAAATTAACAGGTTTGTTTGTTTTTTTTTAACCAGTGAAATTTAAAAGTCTATTACCTCAAGCATTTCCGGCGTTGCGTGTCAGTGTGCTTTAATAAGGACTATCCTACTTGTTGCTGGTGGTGAGAACACCCCAAGTGTCAAATCACACACTTTAGGGACAAGTCTTGCAAAGCGTGGGCACCATGTGATATTGTGGGGTCAAATTCTAAAGTTTTAGTAACCTACCTATGGCCTTGTGTTGTGGTTGGGATTTTTAAAAAAATTATTTTTGGTTAGTTGCTTTGCAATGGGAGGGCAACTTTATGAGATGAGAGCACATGGGTGAACATGAAGACTCTCAACGTGGGCAAAAACTGTAATGGGAATCAAGCTGTTCTGATTGTCACTGTGTGCGCTGTTGTGTGATAACTGTGGAGTGCTGTTTACCGCGTGATGTGTGTGATGCATCACACCGCATCATCTAGCAATGCCTAATAAAAGTTTTTCAAAGAGAAGACTCCTGTCCTTTGTCCACAGATGCAGAGTACCCCAGGCAGCTGGACAGTGTGTTCTAGGGAAGGAGATTCAGCACTGTATCAAAGTCCATGGCTGTGGATGATGTGTTCCGGGGGTAGGTTTGGGGCCAAGGGCACAGAACGAGGGATCCCCCCAGATCTGCTGCAGTGCACGGGGAGGGGAGGAAAGAAGCAGGCAGTGTGGAAATAAGAGATCGGCGTAGGGCGCCATGACAGCATTCACTAGCAGCTGGACGGAGAAGGAAGGTGGGAAGCACGCGGTCAGATAGATGTCCCTGCTCAGGGAGCTCCCAGTCCTTGCCCGAGGTCCTTTCTTAGAGAAAGAGGGTTATCTGCTGACAGTGTGTACAAGAATTGCCATTAGTAGTAAAATGACAAGTACATAAAGGCGTATTCATTCAAAGGTGTATTGCAGTGCAGTAAAAATAGAGAAAAAGCGAGGGACCCGAGCAAAACTGCCAAAAATGACAGCAACTGTGTCGCAGAAGGAAGCCAGACATGATGTGGTGGACACCATGGCATTCCTGCGTGATCAGAAACAGACGCAAGTGCTCTATAGCAATCAGGACAGTGGTTACTTTTGGGGTCAGGTGACTGCCTGGGCAGGAGAACAAGGAAAGTTATGGAAGGGGATGCGCCCTGTGACTCCACCAGGGTGTCGGTATGAGTAAACATCGGAGGCAGCCACCCAGAATCTGTGCACTTGAAACAAATGTATGTATTTCCCACCTCCATTTGGAAGTTAATGGAGCAAAATAATTGAATTTGGAAAAATCAGAAGAAAAAAACCACCTGTAATCCCAGGTACGGATAAAACTGTGGCCCTATCATCCTACTCAGATGTAAAATAAAACCTTTTCTCCTTTTTATTACTGCGTTGTCGCTCTTGAGTCATAAAGTGCTCTCGAGCACGCTGCTGCCAGGCTTCTCAGCGTCCTGCATTCCAGCCCCACGCAGCTGCTGTCTGCAGGCTGCAGCACGCATGCTGGAGAACACACCTCGGGCCAGTCCTCTGTTGCGGCATTTCAGAAGCTGATGGCCGCTAGGGGTGCTCACTATCTCACGCGTACCGATGGCGCAGTTTGAAGTTGCTGTCGATTTATATTCCTATTAGCAGCTGACAAGCGGGTTGATTCTCTTTGATCATAACCAAAACATTTTTTAAAAGTATTTGCCCATATGACTGGTTAAAAAAAAATTGTCACCTGAGTTTTTCTCATCATGGTCAAGCTGTGTGCGCTGCCTCGTTTCTACGTTATAAATTAAGTTTCCCTTCAATCGTTTGAGCTTCGCTTTTGTTTGTTGTAATAAACACTGATGCATACCGCAGCCCCTAGTTGTTATTTTTAAATGCAAAAATACTGAGAACCTTCATTGTAGCTACAGGTGCCGCCAGCACGCGTGCAGGGGGGCCGCCCTTCACTGGAACAGCTCCCCACAAATACCGGGGTGAGGGCACTGGTGCTTGGAGGTGCAAGTCTCCTGCCTACTTCTGTGCGCTGGGTGAGCAGGCTGAAGGTGTTCAGGCAGCGTAGCCCCTCCTTTGGAGCGACATGTGGCTCCTGGCACTTCAGAGCCAGCCCCTTCAGCGGGCAGGGCAGTAGTGAAAGGACGGACCCTGGCCAGATGCCTTGCTGTGGGGTCCTGGGCTCGGGCTCACAGCACGTCTTCCGCACTTGCGCTTGAACAAGACACCACGTACATTTTCATGTCAAAAGCTAAGTGACAGCGCTGCTCGGAGTGGCACTGACAGAGTGGCAAGCTGTGACCCTCAGATCCGCACTGAGGTGGGTTTGCGAAGAAGTGAGCGCGTGGCTCCGTGGCGAGGCTTCGTGTTCAGACCCCACTCCTCCTCTCCCAGCTGTGTGACGCTGGCTGATTACTTACTTCTCCAGACTCAGTCTTCTTTTCTATTAAGTGGAGATCAAGGTAAATCTCTCCCCCACCCCCGCCAGGGATGCTCAACTTTCACGTTAACCGACGCTGCTTTTCTAGCCTCTACATAAGTGAAAACGCACCCTACCACAGTCTCCATTTGGAGCTACCTGTGAGTTCGGCGGTGACCTACCTCCGCCACGACCCTTGGCTTGAGGCCACAGAGAGCCTGCCACGGACCTCGAATTGTGCAGCCACGAGCCCGTGAGGCTCTGGAGGAGATGGTCGCGGTGGCTGGAGGGTCCCTCCTCCGTGCCAGAGGTGGCCAGAGGACATGGGAGACTGGCAGAGGCTCAAGGCTTTGCCCCAGGGCTACCAGAGACCACGTGTGGCCCTGCTGCTGCCCCAGGCTTAGCGCCCAGCGCCTTCATCTGCCAGGCAGGAGCGCGCTGCTCTTTGGCGCCCACAGTTGAGAACGAAGCTGCTGGTGGGGCTGGGACAGACTTGGGGGCAGCCCGGAGACACCCTCTGTTCTGCTTTTCAACCATTCCATAACCAAGCGGAGGCTGAATTCTGAGCGCAAGCTTCCCAACCTGAAGGGAAACCGAGGCTGCCATGGTCCTAAAACCTGGGTGCCAACAGTGGACCACAGCCCAGATGCGGTCATGGCGGTGGGAGGGGCCCGGAGCTAGGCCGGGTCTCCCGGCTACAGCGCAGGGCCGGGCGAGGCGCAGGCGCCATCCACTCTTCCACAGACACTTTCCAAGGAGTCCCGGAGAGGCGCCAGGCGCTAGCGGAAGTCTGGGTAATACATCCATGAACAAGACGCAGAAATTCCTGCTCTCCTGGGTGTGATGCTTTACAGAAATGGATAAAACAGAAAATGAGCCAAACACATACATCGCTGATGTGAAAAGGGGGAAAATGAGCCAGGGAAAAGGGATGGTGGTAGGGTTGGTGGGGTTTGCGCTGAGAAGGAGAAGTCTGATCAGATGTGTGACGGGGAGGGTACAGCTGCAAAAGCAACAGTGGGGCAGGGGCCGCGCCCAAGGTGGGAGTGGAAGCCCCGGAGAGGGGAATACGGAGAGATACCGGCAGGGCGGCGCTGCAAAGGGAGGCGGAGAATGTAAGAACGATTGCAGGTGGCTTTGGTGGGATGAAAAGTCCCCTGCAGGCTAGAGGTGGCCAAGCAGCGTGGGCAGCGCTGTGTCCCAACGACCTGTGGCTGCCACAGTGAAACTAGAGGGAAACAAGTAAGAGGTAGGAAGCCAGCTCGGAGGACACCACCATGAGGCCAGATCTGGTGGCGGCTTAGAGTAGAACGGTGACAGTAAGTGTGGTGCAGATGTCAGACTTAGGTGCAAAACTAAGAGGATCCGTGGGTGCTTGCTTTGGAGAAGCCAGTCATCCGCACCAGTCAATCCGCTGTGTCTGCCTTCACCCAGACATTACTAGTGCAGTCAAAGTATCCACGTCTAGAGGCTCCCAGCTGGCACTGTCCGTCTACCCATGACCGTGGCAACTGCCCACCCACACCAGCTGGCCTCCCAGGGTGCATGGAGGGTCCACTGTGTGTTCACAGCTCCTGCAAAACTAGCAACGCCGGGCTCAGGACTGCAGCCCGCAGACACCTGGTGAGAGACTTTCTCATCAGACTCCTCCGCCCCCATTGCGTGCTCCTGTAAGCAAGCGATTTGTGGATTGAGGACAGAAGCTCTTGCAAGACTCATTCCAAGAACAGAGGAAGGAAACATTATTTCAAAAAACCAGACAAGCGAAACTAAAAGAACCTGGAATTCTCCACTGCTGAAACTTGTATCCAATGAGCAAAAGATGTGAGTAGGGGGTAAGGCTGCAAATCAGTGAGCCTGGGTACAGGTGAGGTTGAGGTTAACTGTCACCTTGATGGGAATAAGAGACCTGGAGAGGTGGCAGATCTTGGGGTGGTACTCCCTGCTGGGTGAGCCTACTGCATGCACACTTCCTCCGTGCTCTGCCCCCTACCACCAGGCCGCTTTGTTGCACTGGACACTCCTGCCGCAGAGCCAGCCAACCAGGGACTGAAAGCTCTGTAACCATAATCCAGACTGAACCTCTCCTCCTATTGTCCCAGCAACGAGACCCACACAGGGCAGCTGCAAAACAGAAAGTGCTCCTGTTACAATGTCCTGTCTGACCTCCTGTTGGATCCCAGCCAAACCACTCCCTTGGTTGAAGCCCTCATTTCCCTCTTTATGCATTCAACAACTAACTGCTGCACCCCACAGGAGAATACACACAGGACTGTGGGGCCCCAAGGGAAAAGCCAATCTGCCCCTGAGCATGTAAGAAGGGAAGCTGAGGGCGCCGTGCTGTGTCCCTTGGGCCACTATAGGGCCATACTCACCAATTAAAGGGCTGGGCAAATCTTAAAAATGAGACTCTGGATGCGTGCAAATCGACCAGCCGAGAAGGAAGCAGGCAACAATTCCATCCACAATACCTTAAAAAAAATTGAAAACCTAGCAGTAGGCTAAGCAGGGATGTGAAAGACCTGGGCAGCAAGAATCTCAGAATGCTGAAGGAAAACTAGAAAAGAGATCGATCAGCAGAGGGAAAGGTGGCCCCTTTCACCGGTCGGCCGAAGGAGCACTGTCCCATGGCCGTATCGCTGACAGCGGTCTATGTTCACTGCCAGGGCAGTCAAAATTTCGTTCTCCACAGCACTAGGAAATGCTGTGGAGAGTTGTAGGGATGCACAAAGGGGTGAGGCAGCTGCAGCGGCTCCTAAGCAAAGAAGGTGCTGCTGGGTGCCGGCTGCGCGCTGCTTCAAATTAGGCAACAAGGCTGTGGTTTAGGGAAACTCTGCTTCAGTTTCACCCTTTTAAAAGATGATTCTTTTTTCTTTTCCTTTCCTTCCTTTCTTGCCCCACCCTAGTTCTTCTTTCCTTTTGAACAATTTTTCCCCCTTCACAGTTTTTATTGCACATGTTGGTCCTTACGTATTTACACTTTCCGTTTCTCACACCAGGTAGACAATGTGATGTTTACACGTGGGAGGACAATTTATTTCACCTGAGAGTATGGTCTCAAATTGTGTCCATACCTAAAAATGTCTTGTTTATCCCTCTTTAAGGCAAAGTAGGACTCCACTATATTAAAAAAGAAAAAACACACACACACACACACATACACACACACACATCTGCTCTATGCATTTATCAGTTGGTGCACATTTTGGCTGTTTCCAAGATTTAGCTATTATAGGTTGTGCTGCTATAAATATGAGTGTGCATGTGTCACTGTAGCCTTGTAAACAAGGAGGGGAGGATGGGTTGAGGGGATGGGGAAAAATGGAGGAATCAAAATATATTATGTGTGGGTACAAATTGCTTGTGGTGCATACAATCGTTATGCATACCTAAAATGCACTAATAAACTTAATTTTAAAAACAATACATAATATAACAGCTGTTGTTAATTTTCTATTCTTGTTTTGAAATTGTATACCATTTGTATTGGTTTATTTCAGTTTGTTCTTATGATTTGTTTTTAGGCATTTTTTCCCCTTTAAAATTAAAAAAAAAAAAAAAATTAAGGGCCAGGGAGATAGCTCAGTAGAATAACTGCCTGCTTGGAAAGTGTAACATCTTGAGTTCAATGCCTAGTACCACAAAAAGTAATTAATTAATTAATTAATTAATTAACAGGCTGTGCTGCTATAAACATGAGTGTGCATGTGTCACTGTAGATTTGTAAATAAGGAGGGGAGGATGGGTTGAGGGGATGGGGAAAACTGGAGGAATCAAAATATATTATGTATGGGTACAAATTGCTTAATTAATTAGTTAATTAATTAATTAAAAACCAGTATGGCATTAGCGGAATAATAGGCCAATGGGTCAGATTAGAGGACTCAGAAACTAACACAGCCACAGCCATTGCTTCTCAACGGAGCAGCCAGAAGCATACGGGGACAGAGTCAACCTTTTCAGCCAGTGGTGCTGAGGAACATGGCTACTCGCTTGTGGATGATTGGGCTGACAGCCTGTGACAAAATCTTGCACCCTCAACAAAAACGTCAGTTCAAAATGGATCTGCTACCTAGGTGGAACACTGGAAAGTCATAAACCCCTGGATAATGACAGAAGAGACCCTTACACAGCTTCAAGGACAGGCAAAGATTTCCTAAGCTAGACTCCGGTGGCCCAGGAAATGATACCAAGAATCCCCAAACAGAACTGTACCAAGTTGGAAAGTTTCGCATAACAAGAGAAATGGCAGGATGAAGGGACAGTGGCCACCCCAGGAGCAGCCTCATGGCAAGCTCAACAGCAGGTGGGTGGGGAAGCGTGGGGGCCTCAGCAGCACAGCCCACGCCACCATTCCAGCCCCTGCCCTGGGTCAGGCCCTGTCCCCAATTTAAACAGGACTCCTGTTTCGGCCACAGGCTCTAATCTCTTTATTTGCAGTTGTCCGGTACATCAGACTTGGATCAGGCAACAGAGCCCACGTGGTCAAGGGTGGCGTTCTGCCCCCTGCGCACCCTCGTGCCTTCTGCAGAAAGTGGCGCAGAAATGCTGGTTGAATAAATGAGACTGTATCACTCAGCGTCGCAAAGGAGGATCGGCCCAGGACACACACATGGCTTCCCGCTCCTCCTTTCAGGCGCGGAAGGCGAAGGATTAGAACTCGGAGGAGCTGATGTAGGAAGAGCACAGGACAGTGTACAGAGCCCGAGTCCTCCCCTCGGTCCTCACGCTGGCCAGTGTCCCCTCACTCTCTGGGCTTCCTCTTCATTGGACCGGAGGGGCGTCTGCGATGATTCCAGAATGAGGATGTGCATGTGCTCGCCTGTTGCTCAGTGTGTATCCTTATGTGACCCTGATAGTCTCCCTGCAGTGATATTACTGTACTTATTTTGCAAAAGAATTTGGAGGGGACCCCGGTGACACGAAACCAGAGGGGACCAAACGTGATGGAAGTTCAGCGGCTCATTTACAGACCTGCCGCTGTGCACAGCTCACACGCAGGCCTGCGCCTGCCATGCTGGGTCCATCCCTGGGGAAATGTCGCCTTTTACGTTTCTAAGGAAAGAACTGTGGGAACAGGGCAGGTGACACCTCGCATGGTCTCACCCCTCCTCCTCTCACCAGCTGCGACTCCATCACCAGCAGAACAAGCAGGAAAACACCATTGGTCTAGGCAACCACATCCAAAGCACAGCAGGCCCTGTGTCCAGGGGCACTCAGACAATGAGTCCGGCCCTTGGAGATGGCCACAGAGCTCCCTGATTCTGCAGGGAGACCTTGGGCTTCCTAGAGGAGTGGAGCCAGGACCAGGGCATCCTTGTCCCTGGTGACCCTGACCCAGGATGCTCAGGGGCTGAGGGTAGGAACAAGCCACCCCCCACCCACAGCTGGGCTCTGCTGTTGTGTAGTAGCCAGGAGCTCAGGCTGTGGCCTTTGGTGGCCATGGCCGTGACAGCCTCGGTCCTGTTGCCGCCCTCCTGCTTGGACTTCCTGGGGCGCTTCACCCCAGATCAATCCTGCCCAGCTGCTCTGTTGCTTCTCTGCCCTGCCCCTCCCCACTACAGGGTCTTCTCCCCACTCTGTGCAGGGCTCCCAGGAGCCCTGACCCCTGGGGAGCTCTGTCCCTACCTCAGCCACACACTCCCCAAGTCCCTGCCTGGTCGCAAGCCTGGATTCAGGTAAGGGGGCCACCAGCCACCCACACAGACTAAGTGGCTTAAAGAAACAGAACTTAGTTTCTCGTAAAGCTAAACCCAGGTCTGAAATCAGCCTCCTTGTGGAAACTCTGAGAGTGACCTCATCTGTGTCCTTCTCCCACCTTCAGCAGGTCCTGGGTTTGTGGTGTTTATGCTGCCACCATCCTTGGATATCACACCCTCAGCTCCAAGCTCACCGCTGACCACCGGGCCTTGCTCCAGGCTCAGTGCTACCCTCCAGCAATTCATCCGCAGCCCTCAACTGCAGAGCTGCAGACCAGAATTAAAGATGGACTCCCCATCTCCTGGGAAAACCGAGCACTGCAGTGCACAGGCCAAGCTGGGCACGCACACCACAGCACGGGACAGCCGGCCATGCTGGCGTCCCTCCCTCCTAGAAGATGTGCTGTCATGTGCTGCAGAATCAGCAGCGCCACATGCCAACATTGGGAAGGCCCCTGTTTGCACGCAGACCAAAAAGCAGGGCCCTATTTGAAAAGAGGATCAGAACTCACTTTAATGAGACTACCAGGGTGTAAGAGAGGAGCACAGAGAGATCCTAGCTCAGGGGCGGAGGACTGGAGCGGCACGGTCATTTTCCAGAGGGGGCACCAGATGCTTCTATCTCCTCTGCCCACTACAGTTTGATGATTGTTATGGTCTGTGTCGGGACGTCCCCGCAGAGCCTCGCGCAGCCATGGGCACAGGGTTCTAGAGCTTGAGATTGAATCACGGTCCAGCGCTGGGACCATGGGTGTGAGTGCTGCCAGGACTGTGGGTGTGGGCCACACCACCCTGGGGCGGGAGCCTGCGCGTGATGTAACAGGGCTTGCTCTTGTTGCTGCTCTTCCCTTCGACTCTTGCGGCTTTTGCTGTTTTCCACCCCTGTAAATGCCACCCTCTGCCTTGTGCCACTCTGTCTCGGAGCCAGTTGAGTATGGACAGAAATCCGCCAGTAGCTGTGAGTTAAATAAACCTTTCTTTCTTTTATTCTTGGCATTTTGTCTCAGCAACAAGAGAAAAGTAGCCAAGGCAATACTCAGTTGAGAACAGTAGGGAAAAAAAAAACTACTTAAACTTTTGGCATGAAACCTTTTCTTTTCAGATATGAGCATCACCATAAAGAAAAGGTATTTTTCCCTTCATGCTATTATGGTGACAGTGTGTGTGTGTGTGTGTGTGTGTGTGTGTGGGTGGGTGGGTGTGTGTGGGTGTGGGTGTGGGTGTATGTGCGCGCATTCTGGGGAGCAAGGCGAGCCCTGCCTCTGGATTCCACAGGCCTGGAGCCCACAGGCCTAGAGCCCACACCCTGTTCCCCAGTGCTGTGGTCACAACCTGGCCTCCTCTGGACTGTGGGAAGAACCAGGCTGTGCATTGCTCCAGGAGGAATAATGTGCAGCAAAATCAAATCTCAGCATCTGCGAGCCTCTTTGAGAACTCTGTGAAGCACAACTGCATAACAGGGGCAGAGGCGCTCAGAATACGTTGAGAGGCCGTTCCAAGCCAAGCCTGGCAGGGAAACCCCGTCCAGTTCCTGGCCCCCGCAGTGGCTGCTGAGTGGAGGCTCCCACCCACCGGCTGTGACCTTGAGCTCAGTCGCTGCCTTCTGAGCCGTCAGGCATTTGACCCTGAAAGAAAGCATGCTGCTCTCCAAGTTAGGATCTCAGCTGCCAAGTGAGGCATGATTTCCTACTGGAAGACGCTGGAGGCTGGGTTTGTTTTTCTTAGCCTCTTGCCTGTTTAAACCAGGCACAGGAAGCGGCAATGCAGGAGGAGAACAGCCCGGGAAGTGGGGCAGGCGCCCTGCGAGGGTGGTGGGAGCCCCCCTTGCGGAGCAGGCACAGAGCCCCTTTCAGCACCCAGAAATAGATGCACACTGAGCTGGGTTTATCTCCCAGACCCAACCACACAACGCAGCTGGCTGTACAGCAAAGGGCGAAGGGCGGCTGTGCTCAGCCCCCTCGGAGTCAGGCTAAAGGCCCGGCAGAGGGGAGCTCGGCCTGAGGTCGGCTGGTGGCTCCTGGCTGCAGCCCTGCGGACACCCACAGTGCTGGTTGCTGCAAACCCCTGCAAGCCCCGGGCCCGGAAGCGCCCCGTTTTGCTCAGAGCTGCGCCCTAACCACCTTTAAAGCTACTTTCTAGCTGACTCAATTTTGATGGTGTTTTGTTAAGCGCAAAGCACTGCTTTGGTTTTTTAAAATTTGAAGAGAATAAAAGATAAATATGACAATGAAACTGAGTTTCCAAGCAGGTTAGTAGGACAGCTGGAGTAGTTGACAGAGCGCATGTTCTGTCCTCCTAGCGCTTATTCAGAGCACGAGATCCAGGCGTGTTAGCCCAGTGGACATTAGCACAGAAGATTCTGCTCAAGAAATTAAGAGAAACTGGCCGCATAGCTATCTTAACTCTCTTGTGTAAACATATATTTTTTTTGCCCTTTTTTCCGTTCCCCTTTCCCCCATCACAGTTTGTCTTTAATTTCTTTTAACAGTTTCTTCCCAATTCATAATATGTACTGTGCATTTTGGGTTGTATTTGCTTGCTCAGTTTCTCATACCTATGAGGTACAACAGTGCTTACGTATGTGGATCTGATTTATTTCATTTATGACCATGGTCTCAAGGCGCATTCCTTTACTTACAAAAGTCTCCAATTTCTCCTTCTTTATGGCCAAGTAGGACTCTTTTACATATTTAAAAAATTAGTCTTTTTTTTGATCCATTGCTCAATTGATGGCATCTGGATTGTTTCCAAGGTCTGGCTATGACAAATTGTGTTGCTGTGCACACGGGTGTGCGGTGCTGTGGTGTGACAAAGCTGTCCTCGTCTTCCACTACTGACACTCAGACTTGGCTCAGTACAAGACTAACAGAAATTATGACAATAAAAAGAACACAGAAGAGGCAGGGGAGGTCGCTCCATGGCACAAGTGCCTGCCTGGCAAGTGCAAGGTTGTGAGTTCGAACCCCGGGCCTGCAAAATAAATAAAATAAATGCAGAATCTCTTTCTTTCTTTCTTTCTTTCTTTCTTTCTTTCTTTCTTTCTCTCTTTCTTTCTTTCTTTTCCCTGAGCTACATCCCTAGTTCCTTTTTATTTTGGGAAAGACTCTTGATAGGTTGCCCTGGGCTTGTCTTCGTGCCACTCCTGCTGGGCTGACACCGCAGCATCTGGCTGCAGTTTCTTTTTTTCATTGTTTTCTTGAAGACCACAGGAGGCAATCAGAGGTTACCACCACAGACATCACGCATCATTTTCAGCCACAACCATGTCATTTAGAGACAGCTTCAAACGTCTTTGCTAGAAGCCCGGAAGATCGCGTTTCTCGCTGCTGATCTGCACAGAGGAGATTGCCCAGGCCTGGGAGGGCCGCGCCTCAGCCCACCCGCATGCCTCTGGGAGCAGAACCGCCAGGTCACCAGGAGCCGGCGGCTCTGGGGAAGCCCAGGTGCACATGGCTGTTCCAGCTGACCCTGGTGCCGCAACTCCACGATAAACCACAAGGCCCTGGCTGCAGCCAAAGTGTGCCTGAAGGCGGGACAGACGCACGGGAGCTGTGACCACCAAACTCCAGCGCTCTGCACAGTGATTTTATTTCCCCATGAACGTTCCTGGGAAATAGGGCGCAGGCGTCCGGCAGGGGTCCCTCCCGCAGGGACCATTCCCGGAAGTGCTGAAGGCCGCGCTCGAGGGACTAGGAATCTGTAGACGAGACAGACCCGATGAGCGTAAGCAGGGCACTGTCACATTCCTGCCACACCACCAGCCAGCTCCTTGGTCCTGTCCCGACAACCAAGCCCAAGAGCCATTCTCCTGCTGGAGGCAAATGCGGGGTGAGAGCCAAAGCGGAAGGAAGTGGCTGGGGAAGGCGACCCCCGAGCGCCACCCCACAGGGGTCCCCGTGGCCCCAGAGGACACACCTGGAGCCCAGTGATGCCCAGAACACAGGGCATCCACACCCACCTGGACAGGGACTCTGGGGGCCAGCAACACACTGATACCCTGACTCCCTGTGGTCTCCAGGTCCCCAGCCCACCCCCTCCCTGCTCAGGGGACTGAAGACAGCCTGGGCAGCTGTTCCTTTGGTTTTTTAATTTTGCACTGATCGGTACCTGAAATACACAGCGATCTGCTCCTGGTGCAGAGGGGGCACAGGCGCACGGCGCGCCGCCCCGTCTTCATCGACCTCCCTCCCTCCCTCTCTAACCCCTCACCCCTTCAAGGAAGCTCTGTCTCCCTCCTTCCTGTTGTTTAGCATTTATTTTATTCTTTATGCTTTGGGGTCCTCATATAAGAAAACCTGTGCAATATTTAGGCCTGTGTATCTCATTGATTTCACTTAACACGATGGTCTCAAGATGCATCCATTTTTCCACAAATGACTCAAGTTTAATCTTCTTGAAGGCAAGGTAGTATTCCATCATGTGTAAATGCCACATTTTCTGTCTAACTCTTTCAGGAAGATATCTAAATTGGAAAAAAAAAACTGGGCCCAATAGAATTTCAGGTTTTCATTTTTTAAAAGAACTTTCTATTCTGATTTCTACTTCACAGAAGAAATACGGGTGGCCAATAAAGAGATGCTCAAGACCACTGGCCATGAAGGAATGCAAGTTAAACAACTCTGAGATTCCATCCTGCCCCAGGAAAGACAGCCACCATAGAGAAATCCAGTCATAACAAGTGCTGAGGAAGCTGGGGACGAACAAGCCTCCACACGCTGGCGGAATCGAAGCCAGCACAGCCGCTGAGGACATCAGGGTGGCGGCGCCTGAGTGACACTTTCTAGTGACGGAGTCCTGCAGCAGGAGTGAAAGCGGGAGAAGGGGTTGTGAGACAGAACCCAAGAGGGCTGGGACACAGCCGAGGGGCAGGAGCCACAGAGAAGAGGTGTGAGACGACTCCGCACACATTTTAGGTGGGAAGGATGGCGCCAGCCCGAGCGCCCCCGCGCAAGTCTGTGTGCGCGCGCAGAACCGGCTCCCGGCAGAGAGGAGGGCCGTGATGTAGGGAGCGTGGAAGCGACGACATCTCAGACACTCGGTGAAGGTAGAGCTCCTTGGTAAACTAGACGCGAACATAAATTAAATTTAAAGAGCACTTCCTGGGCCGGCGAGATGGTTCACGGGTCTAAAGCGCCTACTGAGGAAAGCTTAGGCAACTGTAGGGATAGTGGTTCGATCCCAGGCACCGCATGCACCCCCAGGGCAGGCTGAGCAGGCCATAACACAAATAAATAAATAAATAAATAAATAAATAAATAAATAAATAAATAAATAGATAGCACTTCCTGACTCCCAGAGGGACACTGCCCCTGTGGGCTTGACCAGGAGAAACTTGCAAACCGGGAGGCCACCTCTACAGCCCTCAGGAGGCGACACCTGCTGTGCACAGGATGAGACTGGTAGGCCCACTTTTGAGGACAGGGTCTTCAAGGAGGTGCTTCAGGTAAAATAGGTCCCTGAGAACGATTCCTAGCTCAAGATGCGTGGTGAGCTCCCAGACGAGAGAGGAGAGTGGGCCAGGGTTCTCAGGGGCCCAAGGGGAAAGGACCACAGGCAGGGAAGCCCCCGCCCCCTTGAGCCCGGCAGCCTGGAGGGAAGGCGTCCTGGTTTGTAGCTGGACGACCCCAAAGCCTCACGCTCTCATCTGCAAGGGGATCGGGTCACAGTCACGTGTGGATCAGCCTGCCGCTGGCTACGGCTCCACGCTGTGAATGCTTCCTTAGAATAGGCCGCGTGGTGGTCAGAGGCGGCACGAGGTGTGCTCCGAAGGCCTGAAGGCCCGGTGCCCTCCCAGGCCCTTCCTGGCCCCTGCTCCCCGGGACCGTAAGGGGCACAGCTCTGCTGCCCGCCCCTGCATCTGCCTCTACCACGGACTGGATCTTCGCAACGAGTCCCTCCTCCCTAGAGCTTGGGGTGCGGGATCCTGCGTCTCAGCTGGGAGGAGAGTAAGACAGAAAGCCATGAGGACTCTGGTGTGCCCCCACCCCCGGGAAGGGAGCAGAACCACGAGGAAGTGCCGAGCAAGCAGCTCTATGCGCTGCCAAGTCCCCATGTAGACCCAAGTGCGCTTTGAAAGCTCAGGTGCAGCCTCAGCTCGAGCTCCCGAGCGCCTCGCGCCGCTGCCGCCTTCTGCAAAATGCTGTTCTCTCCCAAGGTCAGAACCACAGCTTCAGCGTGCAGAGCACAGCCTGACCCTAAGGGTAGAGACCCTGTCTCAAGAGCTCATTCCCAGTGCCCAGAACAAACTCAAGGGAGAACGCTCTGCAGAGGGGGGATGGGGAGGAGAAGGGCTGGGGAAAAGGGAGAAGAAGGAGAAAAGAGAAGGGTAGGGCAAGGGAAGGGGGAAGGAAGGGAAAGGGGAGGGAAGAGAAAAGAGAGGGGGGAAATGGGGAGGGTAAAAGAGGAGAAAGGGGCAGAGAGAAAGAGAGAGAGAGAAAGAGAGAGAGAGACTGCAATCCCACCGCCATCTTCGCTGTCAGGAACTGATCCTAGTCTGCTTATTTTCCGCCAGGTGATTTCTTGATGAAACAAGTATTCTGATGAAGTAGGATTGTCACATTTTCTGTTTCTCAACGCACGTTTTCTTTTGGGACATTTCTAATATAACACCCACTGCAGCGTGATCTTCCTGCGGGGAACGCTTTATGCTCTGGTGATAACCATCAGTGGCTGAGCCAAGCAAAGCCAGGGAAGGCCATACGATTCCAGTCACTACCGGAGACGCCCCCTCTCTCTGCCTTGATGCAAATGAGCTTCAAATTCTTGCATCTCTAGAATGTCTAAAATGCCCCAGAATCCCCCATTTAATAAAGTCATCTTTGCTTTAAACTTATTCTTATCTCGTTATGGATCACTTTATCATGTCAGGGAATCAGCAACTCATATAGCAGATGGCAAAATTCACAGTGATGGACTTCCTAACGCCAGTGTGTTCTTCTTTAATTGTTCTGGTGAGTACACATGAGTAGAGACATTGTTCTTTGCCACATATACCCATCTAAACTTCAAAAGACACAAAGAATAATAAATTCTCACCTCTTGTATCAATATTGTTGGGATTTATCGGGTTATTGCCTTTGAAAGACAACCTAATGCTACAATGCTACCTAACATGTGCAATCTGTATGTTAGATGTTGTGTACTTCATGCATGTAGAAAGAGGCAGGAAGAGATGGAGAACTTATTCTGATGTCCTTCAGAGCTCGACTCACTTGGTGAAGCAGGAGGCTTTTGCTTCCGACAAGCCTGTCTCTCTCAGGAACTAACTGCCTGGCTGTGTAGTCTGGAACAGACTAGATTACTAAGCCTCAATTTCTTCATTTTCCTTCTTTCTTTTTTAAAATATATTTAGTATAGGGTCTCACTACGTAGATCAGACTCGTAGTGAATCTCCTGCTTTCAGCCTCCCAAGTGCTGGGATAATAGGTACATGCCCCCATGCCCAGTCCTAATCATGGCCTCAAAGCACCCTGGGGCTGTGGCTGGCACGGCACACTGGGGATCGAACCCCAGCTGCTGTGCTCTGCTTAAGTAGATGCTTTGCTCTGCTGAGCTACTGGCTGGCCCTAATTTCTTCATTTTCAAGTAAGGAGTGCAATTCAACATAGTTCTCAAGTTTCCTGCAAGTTACACTCAGGGAATTTACGTCAAACCTTTGCACAGCGTGTGAGGTTATGACAGACGTCATCATGTTAAATGCAAACAGAGAACAACAAAGACGTCACTACTATAGGAAGTAATCTCATCTATAAAACAGAGATAATACTAGCTAGTTTCATTGAAAGCCATATTATGAGCAATAAATGAGTTTATTCATGTAAATGGCTCTTAGAACAGAACAGATAATCAAGAAATGATAGTTATTATCAATGGATTTATCTTTGAAATTAAGGGCTTTCTATTTAAAAGTGCTTATGATTTGCCGCCCTCTGGTGTTTATTTTCCGCACTACAATTCTGAACCACGTGTTAAACTGGCAACTTGGGGGTCAGAATCTCATGCTATTACCGTTTAGCAGCTGTTTTGCAGTCTCCAGGCGAGCTGCTGCACGTTTACTCTCATATCTAAACTGATGTCTTTTCAAGATAAGAATACATTCCTCAAACTACTTTCCTATCATTACGACAAATGAAACATCAGTGTGGTTTTACTAGATACTGAAATAAATGCACAACAGAGAAATCTTCACGCAAGTGCTGACCAAGCCGCATCTCCTCCGTGTACTGTGGAGAACATAACTAATGTTGACAGATTCCACCTATCCCCTTAGGCAATACACACAAAATTGTAAATTTTTAAAATTTGAGTCCTTGAGAGTTTTGCGAATTCACAGAGAAGGGAAGAAGCATGTCCCGTGGGGATTAAGCTGCCCGTGAACACAAGAGGCTGTGGAGTGGGGACACCCAAGGGTGGGCCGGCCGTGGGCCGGCCATGGGCAGCCACATGTGCTGCCCATGAATGTGCATACTGTGACTGTGCAAGTGCTTTTGTGTGTATGTGCATGTGAGCACATGTGTGAGTAAATGTGTGTGTGAATATGAGTGTGATTGTGTGAATGTGTGTGTAGTGTGTGTGTGAGTGTATGAATGTGAATGTGTATGTGTTTGTGTGTGTGAATGTGTGCTTGTGTGTGTGTGTATGTGAGTGTGTGAATGTGAGTGTGCATGTGTGTGGGCACGCACACATGGGAGGCAGCCCTTGCTCAGAGTGTCTTGGTAAAATGCACCGGCTGCCAGGAAGGGCAGTAGGATGAAAGCCTGCCAGCAGGAGAACAAGACCCTGACTGCAGAAGGGGCATCCAAAGGGCAGGAAGGGCCGGGAGAGCTCAGCGGCATAAGTGCCCACCCGGCAAGAGCAAGGTCCTGAGTCCGGTCCCTGGAACCACAAAAAAGAAACAGCAAGAAAGCATTTCTGCAGCTTATTGAGCTCTGCAGGCAGTCCGGTGGGTTCTCTTTGCTGCAGGGTCAGTTTTATTGATCGTGAACAAAAAATGCTGCTGTCTGAATTTGAGAGTGACAGGGAATCATTTTCTGTACTGAGCTGGCTTTGAATGTCACATTGCTTCAGAGTTCGCACGGCTCGTCAGACTGTATTAACTTTACCAGTTTTCAATGAATGCTTTAAACTATCGGCCCAGGTCTCAGACAGAGCAGGCTTTTTCTTCCTCCAGTGAGAAGCAGGCAGTTCGTTTATAGATATCACTAGGCACACAGAAATTAGAATCCTACCACACCTATTAGTAAGTGTATGTAACAGAAAAGCAAAAAGAAAAGAGGTTTTTCTCTTTTTTCAAAAGTTTCCATAAATGATAGACTAGAAGACTTCATTTATAAATGGATGTATCTTGAACATATACTCATTAGTGAAATTAACCAGACCAACATATGCCAATATTGTATAGTCTCCCTAATATAAGGACTCAAAAGAAGAAAATAAATAAATGAATAAATTTTGGGTGGTACCAGGAATCACTCTCAGGACCTTGCATTTTCTGC
>PVKN010009266.1:0-23985 GCA_004027915.1 Capromys pilorides
GGGTTTCATAGGGTCAGGTTGGGAGCCTTTCCCTGCTGCTGCAACCTGCATAGCTGCTGCGTGAGAGCTGGCAGGGGAATTCAAGCCGGCCTTGGCTGCAGGGTGTCCCTTGCTGTTGGGTGGGGCTGAGTCCTCTGCCGGCTCCTCTCTCCTGGGCCACCACTGCTGATGACACTGTGACCGCCTGACTCAGTCCAGGGGGCCACTGTCTGCGGGCAGGAGGGCCCCGCGGCCTGCAGGCACAGTGTGGAGTTGTGCGTGCTGTCTGGAGGGGGATTCCCCAATACCAGGCTGCCTGGGGACCTAGGCCAAGGCCAGTGCACACCAGGCCTCCTGGCGCAGGGCTCCACTGAGGCCAGCCTGGGGGCCCAGGGCAGTGGACGGGAAGGCAAAGTCCTCAGGTTCAAACTTGAACTCCAAGTGGCTGGGGGCCAGGGGGTCATCCACCTGCTCAGAGGCCTGCAGGGAGGAGTGGGCGAGATGCAGGTACAGCAGGGACCCTGCTGGGGCCATCTGCCCCACGGTCCCCAACCCTGCAATAGAGTTGGGGCAGCTCCTGGGAAGGCACGCATGGCTGTGGGGCTTGGGGCTGCCATGCGCCCTGCCAGAGCCTGGGGGCAGACCCTTGGGGACAGCTCACAGTGGCTGTTGGGCTCTGGAGCCCTCAAAAGAGGGGGCAGAGTCCCAGGGAGGGATAGACCCAGGCTGGCCCCTGCCCCACTGTGCTCCTCACCTGAGAGGCGACACTGGGCCTAGCGCATGCGGGGGATGCCAGGCTGGGTTCCGGTTTCAGGGTGGCTGCTGAGCTCTCCGTGCTGGAGACAATGGGCGGGGAAGCTGTGGCCTGTGCTGTGGATCCTGGGGGCAAGGAGGCACCTGCAGAAGGGGCGGAGCCACCAGGCCACCCCTCCTACCATGTCCCAGCCTCCCCCTGGCCTGGCACAGAGGTCCAGGCTTTTGTCAGGATGCCGGGAGTGTGTGTGTCTCCCTCCACCTCACCCGCTGCACCCTGCTAGCCGGCTTGGGACAGGGGCATGGTCGCCACACACCTGAGGAGCCCTTGATCTTGGCCACGTTCTTTGGCTTTCGCTTCCTAGTTTGGATACTTTCCTTCTTCATTGCTAGTGGCCTCGGGACCTGGTAGAGACAGGGGGCTGGGTGACTGGTCCCCATCCTCACTCACTTCTGGGGCCTCCTGCATAGCCTTGAAACCCAGCAAAGCTGGTTGCTGCTGGACGCCCGGGCCTTCCCTGGCGACTTCCTTCTCGGCCCATGGGGTAGCTGCAGTGGCGGGCACCCTTCCCACCTTCCGTGGTGCTGTCAGGGCCCACCCTGGGAGAAATGGCAGGGGTGGGCCAGTCTGCACAGGGGGCTCGACCCAGCCCAGCCCGGAGGCCGGGCACAGCGGCACTCACCCCATGCAGCTTCATGTAGAGGCCACAGGCGTTGCACACGGGCTCGCCCTCTGTGTTCCGCCGCCACAGGGTGGTGTGGGTGGTGTGACAATTGGTGCAGCACAGCCCGGCGCGGCGGGACGAGGACTGCGGGACAGGAAGCTGGTGAGGCCCACGTGCGGGACCGTGGGCCTTAGCACGGTCCCTGGTAGCTGCTAGGAGTGGCAGCGGCTCCCCAGAGCGGGAGGGCGGAAGCCAGGCTCTGGACAGCGGCAGCCGGGTCGGGACCCCTGAGGTCTGGCTTAAGCGTTGGGTGCCAGGGTGGTGGGCACTCCCTGGGCTGGCCTGGCGGGACCCAGTCCGTAGGCTTGGCTCCTCAGAGCTTCAGCTCACCGGCTCTCAAGCTGGAACAGCTCCCTGCAGCTACTGGGCCTCAGCCTCTCCACTGCTAAAATGGCGCTAGCAATCTTACCACAGGCTGGAACAGTCTGGCACAGAAACGTCATTGTCATCTTGTGAGTTCTCTGAGTCACCCATGCTGTGCCTCAGCCCAAATTTCTGGGCTTGAGGGTGGGGCTCGGGGGCTGCTCCCTCTGCACGGCTCTCACTGAGCCTGGGCCCCGGCACATACTTGGCTCGCGACGGCTCCCCAGGGCCCCAGGACACAGGCTGAGGGTACCAGGACTCACCTGCCCACATCTCTCACTGCTGAGCCCCAGGCCTGGAGTCAGAGCAAGACTGGGCCTCTGAAAATGCCTGCAGGCTCTAGCGTGTCCCCTCCTGCCCCGGCTCCCGGTAGAGGGACTCTCAGGCCTCCCGCAGCGGGAGCCTCCGGGGCCTTCGGGGCCTGAGTCAGGGGTCCTTAGGGCATGGGAGTCAGGGCGTGACGAGGCCTGGCAGGGGCAGGGGCGCTGTGTATGCTGTGCTGGCTGCTTGGAGACCAAGCAGCTCTCTGCTCTGGGTTCCCAGCTGCCTCTCCTGCCTGCCTTGCCCTCAGCATCTGGACGTAGCCCAAAGCCTAGGCATGACAGCCAGGGTCCCCTGAACACCTCGGCTGGAAACCTGTCCCTGTCACCCAGCACCACCCCTCAGCCCCTTCCCCAGACTTTTTTCTGGAGCAGGCAGCTCTGCCCCTGGGCTGCCCTCAGATGGGACCCCTTACCCAACTGTCCCCTCACTATTAGGACAGCCTCTGGGGTGGTCTGCAGGGCTGCCACCTGCCTTCCCTCAGCAGCCAGCATCCAGGCTGACCGGCAGCACCTCAGGACACAGGGCCCAGGTCTCGCACCCCAGGGGAGCTCTCGGGCTCCCCATCCATGTCCTCCCTGGGCTCTCTAGCCTAGGACAGCCGAAAAATGAGGACGGACAAACCTAGTGGAAAGAACCCATTCTGTGGCGTCAGGGTGCATGTCCATGGCAGCCTCAGTTTCCCCGCTTGTCCTGGCGATGGCGGAGCGTGCCAGTCTTGTTGACCGTCTCCAGCCCATCTCCCCTGGCCAGCCATGCTCCCCAGTCCACAGGACTGTGTCCTTGCCCCACCCCCACACCACGGCAGCTGTCAGTGGCCCAGGCAACTGGGGACTCTGCCCAGACTCCAAGACAAGAGGAGCAGGAAGAAGAGAAAGAGGACAGGTAGAGCTTCTACCCTGCCCGAGGGGCCTAGGAGATAGCTGCTCCATGGCCTCCCACGGTGGCGATGGGATTCCCTCCCAAGGGAGCAGAGGCAGCTGGCGGGTGCCCTGGCAGGAGCTCTGGTCCCCAGGCCAGCCAGGTCTCCCTGGAGGGCGGGCCCAGGATTTGCCTGTCCAGCCCCTCCCGTTGCTCCCTTCCATCCCCTCTGCCTTCCTGGTGCCACCCATCATCCTCTGCTTCCCGAAGTGGGAGGCCCATGGTGCCTCCTGCAGGACAACACGGTTAGCACAAACCTGAGGTTGCCTGGCTAGACAAAGACGACGCAAGCTGGGCATGGTGGTAGTGCACACCCGTAACCCCAGCACTTGGGAGGCTGGGGCAGAAGGGGCATTGCAAGTTCAAGGCTAGCCTGGGCTCCATAGTGAGCTCAAGGCCCGCCTGGACTGCACAGCAATACCCTGTCTCAAAAAGACAAAAAATAAAAATAGAAGATAAACTGAAACAATGCGCATTTTGTGCCTTTCTGTTGATCCTTGGGATACAAATACTCGAATACCCGTGTACCTGCAAGCCACACTGACCTGGCTGTCCTGTATTTCAGTCCTTGCCCTGCGCCCCCACTAGTTCCCCACTCTAGTTCTAGTTTCAAGCCAGCAGGACCCTCAGGGACTTTAACCAATGTCCCCCTCCCCCAGACACCACCTAGCACACAGCAAGACAGACGCAAATTGTGGGGTTTGTGAGCAGAGCGCCCGCCCGCCAGAGGGGCGCCCGCCTGCCACTCACACACTGACAGTGGGCGAGAAAGGTCTGGAAGCCACGCTGGATATTTTTATAGTCTTACCTTTTGCTTTTGTTTCATGTTTTACTTCTATAAAATCACAAAAACGGGGAGGCAAGGAGAATAACCTCAAAAGCTTCCAACCACTTTCTCACTTGAATACCTTTCCTTGTGGTCTCAGAGAGAGCCTCTGTACAGAGGAAACTGAGGCCCTGTCAGCAGAGGCACCAGAGGACTGGAAGCCGCCTCCCTCCGCTGCTTTGCTGCAGCGGTGCCAGGGTCCCTGCTGCCGCCACACCCAGGCTCGGGGCCGGAGCCTCTGTCTGTCCTCCCTCGCTGTCTGGCCGAGGAGCCGGGCCGGGCCCCTCTCACTGCCTAACGCTGCCTGCCGGCCAGGCCTCTTCTGTGTGCATCTCCTTCTCAGAAGAAGCTGACCTTCACAGCCACACAGCTCTCAGCTCCCCGTCCAGACTTCCAAATAAGTCACTGTGGGCGAGGCCCAGCCTACCCAAGGCAGGGTGGGTGCACAGCAAGTATCAGAGCCTTAGGGACAGCCTGGAGCCCCAAATGCCTCCCTGGCAAAGGAGTCCCTTTCTGGAGCAGGCGCAGTGGACCTAACCAGGTAAGAAGAGTGTTCCTCTGCGACCAGGGGCAAACGACTCCGCAAGAGCCGTGCAGGTCTGTGCAGGAAGGAGCCGGCGTCTGTGAGCACTGGAAGGTGGACGCCCACGGAAGGTCCGGCGTGGCCATGGCCATGACCAAGAGCCCTCAGCCCCGCAGGGCCCTGCGGGTCAGCTGTGGGCAGAAGCCTGCTGCTCACTCTGACCTCCGCTGCCAGGCTCCAGGTGTGCAGCACAGGGAACCTGAGGACACCCTGGGTGCCCCCCTGACTGCTCTCTCCCCTTACCACCCCAACAGGGCTTGGGGTTCAAGTGGATGCAGACAGGGGAGCGTGCAAGGGCAGAAAGCGCAGGGTCCTGCTGGGGAGCAGCGCCCTGTCTGTCTTTCTCGGCACTGTCCTGTGTTCTTGGTGACACTTCCACAGCCTCACATGGGGTCAGCCTAAGCTTTGCTAGGGAGCCTGTCTGGGGCATCGGCTCTGGCTGCACTCACTGGGCACAGTGGGGTACGTCTGTGGAGATGACCAGCCCAGCAGCCACGGCTGGAAGCCACCCGGGCCCAGCTCCACCGGCCTTAGGGCTCTTGGAGTTTCGGGCTTCCACGCCGAGCCTAGCTCTGCCAGGACCAGCCAGTGGGCAAGTGGTCGGGCTGAGCTCCCTGAGTCATGTGGTAAGAACCCCGCAGGAGGTTAGCGGAGAACCCCAGGGCCTTCTGGGGAGATGCTGGCAGCGGGCGCTGCAAAGGTCTGACGTGGCAAACACCCCCAGCTATTTCATGATCAGGTCTGGATGGGCCTGGACGCAGGAGGGACTGCATCCCCACCATCCCCACCCTCCAGGGCCTGTGGATAGCAGCCCTGGGGATAGCAGCAGGTAAACAGAGGCCCCTTACCTAGTAGACAGCCCTACAGCTATAACCCACGTCTCCCAGATCAGGAAACCGGCCACACAGACCCAGAGCCAGCCCGGGCCTCTCCAAGCTCTCTGTGTTGGTATGATATGCACAGAATAATGAGGAATTCACCTCCCACTGCTCAGTAAGAAGACCGAGGCTCAGGATGCTGGGGGGCTGTCCATGCCATCCTGCAGCCCCTGGCTAGGGTCCAGGCTGGGGCTGGAAGGCCCGGGGCAGGATGGCCAAGGCAATCGAGGACCAGCTGCTTGCAGCTGTGCACCCTAGGAAAGTAGCTTGGGCTCTCTGAGCTGCTGTAAAGGCAAATGAGCTCCTGAGCCTCAGTGTTTATCTGGGGGCACCCAAGTCAGGAATCTTCTGGTGGGAGGAGAGCAGGGAAGTGCCTTCTGCTGTCCCCATAGGAGACAGGCCAGCCAGCTCCTGGGCCCCTTTCCATTGAGTGTGTTCTGGTACCTAGTCCAGAGCTCGGCATGAGGGTAGTGGACAGAGCCAGAGAAGGGCTGGCCTGAGGCCTGGAGGAAGATGTGGCACAGTTCCACAGCACCTGAGTAGACCCCAGGTCAACCTCACTATCCCCATCATGGAGGCTACAGGGGACCAGATCGGACTGCCCTGAGGGGTGGGATCTGCTGCAGGAAGGGGTCCCAGGGTGATGCGGACACCGAGGTACACTTCCTGGCAAAAGGCAATGTGGAGGGAGGTTTGCAGATTTCCGGGCCAGGGCCAGCTCCCTGGAGAGGACAGGCATGCTGCCCAGGAGCCCCTGCCGCCTTCCTACCTGTGTGCTGGGACTGGAGGGGCTGTCCCAGCTCAGGGGGCAGTGCCTGCAGACTGGAGCGCCCCAAAGAGCCATGGCCCAAGCATCAGTGCAGGCTCCCGAGGTCAGAGCAGGACCTCCTCCTCTACAGTACTGCCTCACTGGGGACACAGGGGCCAGGGGCTGATGCTACACAGGGCTCACACCGTCGCATCCGCAAACTCATCCTGCCGGACCCAGGCCCTCGTCAGCATCAGCCAACCTGCACACAACATCGAAACCCCCAACCTCTACTTGTAAACTTGGACTTGGAGGTCTGTGCCTGTCTGGGTCAGAACAAAGCTGCAACTTCTGGTGACATCAGAGGCTCAGCCCTGACACACACTAGGAAGAACCCAAAGTGAAAAGCCTTGCTCCCCGAGGCTGAGAAGAATCAGAGAAGGCTAGCTCCTGTCGTCCAGGAAGTACACAGAGAATGCTCCCCAGGGGTCACAGATCAGACAGCCCCCACTGAGGACCTCACCTCCGACTGGTCACCTGGAGGCCCCCACCGTAGGCCTCGTCCGAGCTGCCTGGCCTGCCCCTGGGGCACACGGCCCCCAAATCAGGCCCCACCAAGAGACAGGCTCTGTAGGCAGCTGAACACTAATTCCTGGAGAGCAGAGAACCAGGGTGCTGGTGGGTATCCCCATTAGGAGTCTCCCACCTGACCACTGCCTGCTCCTGCAATGCCAGGGGAGAGGGACAGAGCTGCCCTTAACGTCCCCACCCGAGCCTTGGGGTTACCTGAGGCCGGGAGCACAGAGACTGAAGCGCTCCCTGGCAGGACCCTGGCCGCCCTGGCTGCCCCACAGCCCTCAGTACTCACCAGGCGCTTCTGGGGCCGCACCAGCGGGCGGTTGACACCATTCATCTTGTGATAGAGGCCACAGGCGTTGCACAGGTAGTGGCCGGTCCCGTCACGGCGCCAAAGCGGAGTGGACAGGGCGCCACAGTTGACGCACTCGCGACCCTCGCCCGGAAACTCCTCAAAGAAGTCGGATACTGCAGGACAGGCAGCTCTTAAGTGCTGAGCCTGGACCAGGCCTGTGCCTGCCCCAGGGGCTGACAGCTTCCAGATTCTTCTCCACCCTTCTTTAATTGTGACTTAAACTTATTCTATTCACACATTTATGTGCTTAGTGTTACTTTATTTTTACTTTTGATTTGCACATAATAAAATTCATTAGCCTCTCTTTCATCAGGTAGGGGTGTGAATAATAAACCAAGCCTTGGGGTGAACACCCGGGGTGGCCCCTCTCATATCCGGGCCTGGCACAGCACTTCTGAGCTTCGAGGGAAGCAAAGGAACTGACCACATCTGCCCAGGGAGAGGGGCGCAGGCAGGGCTCTGTCCTTTGCTCCTGGAGGTGCTGCCTGCCCTCCAGAGGCCCTCTGCAAAGTCCATGAACCTACAGGGGCTAGGAAGCTGCACCAGTCTCACACTCTTAGGAGCAGCGGGGGGCATGGTGGGTGCAAGCCTGCCATCCCTCCACTCGGGAGGCTGAGGCCGGAGGGCTGCCGCAAGGTGGAGGCCAGCCTGGGTTACGTACATGGTGAGTTCAAGGCAAGCCTGAACTACACAAGTAATACCCTATTAAAAACAAAAACAAAAAACAAAAAACAAAAAAGAAAAGCAAAACAAAAATCGAACGAACAAAAAAACAGCTTAGGAAGTCTCCAACTGCCTGCCAGCTTTGCTGTGGTCCCAACCGCTGTCCCCTGCACTCCCTCGCCAGGCAGAGCAGTGAGGCGGCTGGGGAGGGGGCGGAGGGCTCGAGGTCCCCTCCAGGCCGGGCCAGGCGCCGGCGGCGACACGCAGGCGGCAGGGGCGCCGGGCGGAGGCGGGGCGAGGATCAATCAAGGCTCGGCCCGGGGTGGGCGCCAGGCGCGGGACTGCGCTGGGCGCCAGAGCCAGGGTCCCCGCCGCTGAGCCTGGGCCAAAAGGCCGCTTGGAGCAGCGTTGAAGCCCCAGGGTCCCCAGAAAGACGATTGAGGGAACCCCGCGGCTCAAGCAGCGGTTCGGCCTTGGGCCTTTGACCATTCGGTGTCGCGAGCCAGAACCCGGAACCCGATGACCTGCAGTTACGTTCCCGCAAGGATCGAAACCAGGTCTTAAATTAGAGCGCAAACATTCTAGAACAGATGACTGAATGCGGCGACTTACTTAAACAGTTTGGCATATTTAACTTTATAAAAATCCTTTGCAAAACTTAAAAAAAAAAAAAGCACAAACAAAAAAAAGTTGAAGATGATCCGGAGTGCTGGCGGTGTTCTGCCCGTGGGGCGTTCGCATGAATGAAGGGCACTTTCTGTCCCTTAGAAAGATTCGGATGCGGTTCCTCTTCTAGGGTAGGGGCCCTCGATGCGCGTTCCCGAGGTTCGTGGGCCCGGCGGGGTCGCGCTGGCCCTGAAGGCCCGCGCGGAGAAAGACCCGCATTTCGTTTCGCAGGGTGCGGGTTGGCCCCAGCGGCCCAGCGTTCTGGCCCAGGCCCCCCCTTCCGCAGCCCCAAACTCACCGAAGGCGGCCCTGTGGCCTCCGAGTCCGGCAGGGCGGCCCTGCAGGCCGTGGAGGACGCCGCCCTCGAAGGGGCCTGCGGTCCAAGAAGGGGCCACCTCGGAACTCACGTAGGCGGGGTAGGCGCTGCGGTACGAGGCTCCCATCGGCCGCCCGAGCGCGCCCGAAAACTGCTCGCGCGTTAGGAGCGCGCTCTGGTAGGCGCCGCCGTCCCGGGCCCCCGCGCTGCCGCCGCCGCCGCCGGGCCCGCCGGGCCCCGGAGGGCTGTGCGCGAAGGGAAAGGCGGAAGCCCCGGGCGGCGGCGCGGCCGGCGGGTGCGGGGTTCCAGGGCCGAAGGTGGTGGAGTCGGCGGCGGCGGCGGCCGGCGGCGCCCAGCCGGGATGCGCGGCGAGCGCTGGGGGCTGCGGGCCTGGCTCGCACGCGGGCAGGTAGGGCAGCATGGAGGGCACGCGTGGCGACGGCACGAACATGGCAGAGCCAGCACCCGGGGCGTGCAGGAAGGCGCCCGAGTCGGCGTAGGCGGCCTGGCCAGGGCTCGGGGCCAGCGCCAGGCTCTGGTACATCTTTCCAGCGCGGTCCTGACCTGCAGCGGGCAGGGCGGGAGTCGTGGTTACCGCCACTGGGCACCCAGCGTCCGCGTCCGCGTCCGCGTCTGCGCAGGGCAGGTGCCCCGGCGCGGGGCGCACCCCGCGGCCCAGCCGGGACCCGCAGGGCGGAAGGCCGGCAGGGTGCTGTCGGGCGGCCGCAGGCCGAGCTCACCTCTTCTCCTCGCGGCCGCGGGGTGGCTCGGCAAGGGGCTGGAAGGGACACGGCAGTACGCCCACCGGCGCAGGGCCTCGCCGCGGGACGCGTGGCTCCGGAGCGATCGCGGGCAGCGCCGAGCGTGCGGCTGCGAGCTGGGGTGCAGCACTCACGCGAGGGTCGGGGGGCGGGAGGGCGCGGCGCTGGCAGAGAAAGGTCGGCGACCAGCGCCTGGAGACTGGGCGCCCGGCTCCAGCGGCTCCGCAGGGAGTCCCGCGCTGGGGCCGCCCCTCCGCGCCGCCCCGCCCCCGCCCCGCCCCTTCGCTCCCGGCACCGCCCCCTTCTCCCTGCGGGGTCAGCGCCCCGGCTTCGGCCGCCGCGCCACGTGACCTCGGAGCAGGCCGGACTCGGGCACCCACAACTGAGTGCGGACAACCGCAGGCGACACGAGCAGGCGGTGTGCTCGGTGCGGCCCGACGCCTGCCTGAGTGCGTTCACGGAGTTCACAGGTCCCAGAGCTCGCTGCTCGCCGCGGGGGCTCCCGCGCAAGGCTGGCTTCGTGGCGGGGTTCAGGTCTTGCGGTTGAGTCTTGGACCACAGGTGCTGCACCTCTGGGCGCCGATGCTGGAGCCCAGCGACCGCTAATGGAGCTCCTGCTCTCCCGGCCCGGATTCCTGACCGCTGGTGTGGGCCTCTACCTGGGGTCCTGGTCATTACGGTGTGAAATCTTAGCGGGAGCCCAGTTGCCTGTTCGTGAGGGAGCAGGGACTCCGGGCACACACGGGGGGATCGGCCAGGTCCCACTGGGCGCTCTCAGCCTGAGTCCCCAGCCTAGCTACGAGCCCCACCCTTGGGTGGAGCTTTCAGGAGACTCCCAAGATGGATGGGGGTGACCCAGGTCGTGGCGGTGGGCCTTCTCGTTGCTTCTTCCTCAGCTTCGGTCTCCCTGCCGTCGACGTCAGGCCCTGGACGAAGGAGGACAGCGCGCAGCGGTACTTGGGTTTGCAAAGCTTCTGGTCCGCCCAACTCCGCTCCTGAGGGCCTGGGTGCGCTGCCTCTTCCCCTGGGTGGACCAAAGCTCGGTGGGTGCAAGCGGCACCAGAACCAGCCTTGCGGACCTCGCCGCGGAATGCCGGCTCGGACACAGCCTGGGCGCTGCCGTGTGGTCGCCAGCCCTGCGCTGTCCTCCGGTCGATCTGGGCTGCGTCTGCGTCCGTGCCTCATTCCCACGGTGCGCTCTTCTCAGCCGCAGCGCGCAGGGATTCCGGGTGCTGGTGGAGGGGCCTGGATAGGCAGAGCCACCCCGAAGGTGGAAAGCCTGGAAGGCACAGGTTCCCACCCCGAGCTGGAGCCTGGAGAACCACAGACGGCTCTGGATTCTGCAGGCGAGTGCTAAGAGGTAGGATGGGGGGACGAGTGTGCGCCCCTGGGGTGGGGGCTTGGTCACTTGAGTCGTCGCCTTTAGCGGTCCCCTAAGCCAGGGCCCTGGGTCGGTGCAGCTCAGCTGGACTCCAGGGCTTTCCCTCCCCTGCACACAGACGCTAGTGTCCCCCTGGGGTTCCTCCTTGCTCCAGCCTGTGCTCTCCCTGTGGTGCCTGTGGCTGGAGAGTGCTGCTCCCTCCAAAGGCCCACCCCTCAATCTGCCCCAGGACCCTCCCTCCCCCTGGCTTCCCCTGTGAAGTGAGGGGGCCGTGCCTTCTCCTCACAGAGGCTTTGAGGAGGGATGGGCGAGCTCAGGCTCCTGCCCTCCTTCCGTGAAGAGCACAGCACGCTGAAATGTCTCTGTGGTCCCTAAAAAGTCCTGCTGTTAGGGAAAGTTTATAGGAGTCCAGAAGAAGAGCAGGCCATGAGGGGCAGTGCACAGTTTGCGGGTGTGTGTGTGGGGGGGTGGGTACTGAGAACCCTCAGCCCTCCCAGCCCTGGGATTATCCAGAGGAAAATAATCCCAGCACACTGGGCTTCAGCCGCGTGCTGGGCTAGGGTTTGAACTTTTACTTGGGATGAAATCTGTAGCGGCTCCATGGGAGACGCCCACACCACCTGCGGCGCCGGATTGGGCCCCATCAGGCTTAGGTAGCTAAAGTCCTCACTCCTGTTTACAATCCCAGGAAGCACAGGGAAGTTGGCCAGCTTGCTCTGAGTGCACAGCCAGTTAGACAAGCTGAGGAAGACCAACCAACAGAGTGCACAGCATGCGGAGGAGTCCCTGGCCTCAGGAAGGGGCTTCGGTTTATTTATTTATTTTTTAACTGGGAATTGACTGGGTTAGGTACAGTGGCAGCACAGGCCTGCGATCCCAGTACTTGGAGGCTGAGGCAGGAGGGTCACTGGGAATTTGAGACCAGCCTGGACTACATGGTAAACTCAGCCATCTTGAATTACACAGCAAGACTCTCTCAGAAAATGAAACAAAACAACACACACACACACACACACACACACACACACACACACACACACAAGCTGGGGCTTGAACTCCAGAAACTTCACACTGAATCACCACCAGCCCTCCTTTAATTTTTTTTTTTTTTCCATTTATGTTTCTGGTACAGGGTCTCACTACACAGCTCAGACTCCTAGTGATCTTCCTGCTTTAAGCCCTCCCAGCCCTGGGATTATAGATGCTGGCACATGCCAGACTGGGAATCGAACCCTGGTTCCTGCTCCTGCCAAAGTGGTGCTTAGTCCACTGAGCTATCTCGCCACTGCCCCTCTTTTAAATTTTGAGACAGCGCCTGAGTGAGTCATTGATTTGCCCAGAGTGGGCTTGAATTTGTGCTCTTCCTGCCAGATTACCTCTCACAGTGGGGGAGAGGGCACAGGGATGACACTGGGACAATAGCTTATCCCCTCACGGTACATTCTGCGCAGACTGAAAAAAAAGGGCCCAGCTCCAGCCACAAAGTCCAGTTCCTGCATTACCCTCAGTGATACCGGGACCTGGCTCATGGCTCTTTGTTTAATTCTGCATCCCAGGTCCCCTGCACCCCCAAACCTGGTGTCTGTGAAGCCAGCCCCCTCCAGAGGCCTTTGCCAGCGCTGCCTCTAACTTAAGGGGCCCTCTCCCCTCTCCACCTGGCTCCAGCTCCGGCTCCAGCTCTGTCCCCTTTTGCTCAGCGCTGCTGTGTGGCCCAGTGTGCTTGTCCTACCTTCCAGCCGAGCCCAGGGCAGGAGCAGAATGTGAGTGGAATCCCTCTGACCCTCCTCGCCCCCTCAGGCCTGTTTGCGCTGGGCCCGTTGGTTTCCTCCACTCTCTGTCCATCTGTACAGCTGGGGACACTGCTTCTTATAGCAGCTTTGGGAGAAACAAATGGAACTAGGTCCCAAAGGCTGCTGGCCTGGAGTGGGGACACAGTAGGCACTCGGTGGGCATTGGAGAGGGGTGCAGGGATAGCTGGGTCCCAGGATCTTGGCTGCAGCGAGGGAAGGATGCTGAGCGCTGAGGGGGCAGCTGGGCTGGTGGGGAGACATGGAAGGGACTCAGGTCTACCCCCATACCCCTCAGCAGGACCAGAATGTAGCTGGGGCTGCAGGGGAACACACACCAAGGTTGGTGTGTTCATCTGCCTGGTGACCTGACTGTCCAGGGCCCTGAATCCTGGATGGAGGGGCTTGGGCACTGTGACACCATGGCCTGATGACCAGGCGGAGCGGAGATCAGGCAGGGGCAGGTCCTGCCCACCTGTCAGGCTCTGGGTTTTGTTTCAAGCTGTCACTTGCCCACTACCATCCTCGCTCGGCTCCAGAGAGGTTTCACTCAGACTGGTTTATCAGCTAAAAGAAAACAGTTCCCTTGTTGGCACAGGGGGGCACAGGACCTCCAGACTGACTCCCAAGAGGCACCCAGCCTCTTCCAGGGTGTCTGTACAAGGGAGCACACCAGGGCATGCAGCCTTTGTGGTGGGGATGCCTGGGTAGGGAATTGGGAAGTGGCTTCCCAGGGAGGGTCTCTGCCAGATGTGCTGCCGACAAGCGCAGATGTTCTATGTCTGCAGGGTGCCGGGACAGACTGTGGCACATCCCGGGCACCGAGCACAGGTGGAGGGGGAGCAGCCCCTGAGCTGTCCAGGTGTCCTGTGGAAGTGGGGCTGGGCAGACCCCCTGCCCCCAACCCCTGAGAGGGAAGGGTCCAGAGCCTCGGGAGAAGCTGGGCTGGCCTCGCTCTGCTGCCTGCGGGTAAGATAGGCTGGACCCGGGGAAAGAACCCAGGCAATTCTCTGGAGCGGGCTTGTCCTCCAAAGGTCTTGCAGGCAAGCCCAGTGCCGCTGGCTCCCAGGGCAGCGAAGAGCCAGCTCATGGCTCTCCCCCACCTGCTCCCGCTTGCTTTGTGTCCCCAGCGTGCACCCCCCTTTGCAGGAGGTGTTGCCCGCTTCCCCTGCTGACCCATGAAGCCTCAGAGCACCCTCAGGACCATCCCACCCTCAGGGTTCCCAGAGCAGGGCCTGGTTTCTCCACTCACTGGACGGAGAGCTGCAGAGCGGCGCCTTCCCTGAGCACCCGGCTCCCATTCAAAGCCAGTCCCTGAAGTCTCTGAACCTATGGAGCCTGGGCCCCCCAAGTGGGTCAGCCCACAGTGATTAGGGAGCCCTGGAGTGGGGGCCCGTGGGGTGGTCCTGCTAGGAAGGAGGGTATGTGGTGAAGGATCTAGTGGGAATACACACATGCCACTCCTGAGGTTCTCTCCAGCTTGGCAGCCAAGAGCAATCTGTTTTTTTTTTCTACAGGGTCTCACGACACAACTCATAGTGATCCACCTGTTTCCTGCCTCCCAAGTGCTGGGATCACAGGCGTGCGCCACCGTGTCTGGACTCCATCGCCAGCTCAGCGCACTTGAGAGCGGGCCGGCGCATCAGGCGGGGCCAGGAACTGAACCTTGGCCCCTGCACTTCCCTAAGCAAGCGCTTAATCCGCTGAGCTATACCGCCGGCCCTGCCAGGAGCAATCTTGACCCCTCTGGCCAGTGCTATCTGACTGCCAGAGCTGGGGCAGCACAGCGGGTCCATCATGTCCCTGCTCTGTCTGCCTGGGTCATTCTGCACCAGCACAGCCCTCACCTGGGCCCTTCCTGAGCAGCCCCACCTGCCCGAAGAGGCTTAGGGACACGCTGCATTTTAGCTGGAAGGCTCACTGCCCTTTGTGTGAAGACAATCCTGATACCCGTTTCACAGATGAACAAACTGAGGCCACATGTAACAAATCTAATAGCCACATCGCCTCAGAGGCCAGGGTGGCACTGCTCAGCCCCTGCTTTGCTCCCCAGCCCTGCCCAAGGCCAGTTCCTTTCTGTCCAGGGCGCCTGTGGCCTTAGACTCAGGGCACAGGGAGGCCAGCGTTGGCCGGGAGCTCTAAGCCCAGGCCTCTGCCGGCACCGGCACCAGTGTGAGGCGAAGGACAGCAGGCTCCCTCGAGCAGGGAAACAGCCCTGTACACAGGCTGCACTGTGGCTGACCCGGCTGGGCCCAAGCTGGCTGCTGAGGCAAGGGGCGCAGGAAATGAAAACAGAGTTCCTGGGCCACCGTGTCGTTCGTGAAACCAAATCCGCTTTCAAAGCCCCTCTGTGACGCTGCTCAGCCTGCAGTGTGGCAGGCAACCGGCACAGCCAGACCCCGGGCGACCTCAGGCCAGCCTGTGTCGGGAGGAGTTCTGGGGTGGGAGGGGTGTCCTCGTGCTCCTAGTGGGTTTGTCTCCCTGTCCTGGGAGGCAGCGGGCAGCCTGTGACAGGCCCACATGAGGGGCGGGCTGCCAGCAGTGCCCACCAGGCAGGGAGCGGGAATCAGGCCACGTGGGGTGGCTAGGGCGGGGCCTTCACCAAGCAGAGATGGCTATGTGGGTCTGGGGCTCCCCCGGGCCCTGAGCTTGAGGGAGGCAGACAGGGCCACTGCACTCCCTTCTGTCAGCTGGCAGCTATTTCACTCAGGGCGACCTCAGGCTTGTGCCTGGTGACAGGGTTGGGGAAAGGTCAGTGAACCAGCCTGATGCCAACTGTGCCTTGTCTGATGAGCCACGGGGCTGCCCTTGGATACCGTGGGGATTCCTGCATCCTCTGTGGGTGGAGGTTCTGACTTTGCCAGAGAAGATCATATGTCACCCTGTGGAATCCCGGCACTTGACCCCAATGAGTAGATTACTGGGCGTCCTGCTGGGAGCAAGGCATTCTGGCTTCAGGGGGGATGTGTATAGGACACCCTGAGACCAGCAGTTGCCTCTGCTGTGGGGTGTCGCCTTGCAGCTGCGCAGGGGCTGCAGATGGGTTCCCCAGGTAGTGGGGACACCTGTACTCCATGCCCCACACGCAGAGGTCCCTGGGTGGAGTCTCCTGGCAGCCAAACAGTGAATCCTGTGCAAACCCCTGAGGTCAGGCCAAGGGCCAAGTGACCCCCCAAGGCCACCCAAGAGGGAGGGGTTGGGTGGGCTTCCTGGTGTCCCCACATGAAGGAGTGCTCACAGAGGGCTAGGGGAATCCAAGTCCATGCAGCGCCTTTCGGCGAGGGGCTATGCTTCCTAAGGGCCTGGGGCAGCTACAGTTGGGGAGCCCCTGCTAGAGCAGCGCCTTCCGTGAGCACCCTGTTTCTGTTCGATGGCACAGTCCATGAAATCCTGGAACCTGTGGAGCCTGGACCTCCCAAAGTGGGTCAGCTGGCCAGACTGCAGCTCAGGGCCCAGGAAAGGAGAGCTCGGGGACCAGGGGCATGCTCACAGTGTCACTATGTGCCTCAGAAGCCACCTCTGGAGCCTAAGGTCTGCAAGATGGCATCAAAAAGGCCTGGGGAGGCGGTGACTGGAGCAAAGCCTGCTTCTGACAGCTCTGAGAACGGGACCAGCAGAGGCTTGGTGCCCGGGCCCAGAGCGCCCTGAATGGCTTGTGCTCTGGGGTGCTCAAGGGCAAAGTTTGGATCTTCCCAGCGCGGGCTGGGTCAGTGAGGAGGAGCCCACCCTTGGGCAGGCAGCTGTTCACCAGATGCAGTTTCCAGAACATCCCGTCTGCACCTCAGAGGAGCAGCTACAGAACTGCTATGTGTCCAGCCAGAGGGCCACAGGGCCTGCCCAGTCTCCAGAAGCTGAGGATGTGCCTGTCACACCCCCTAAAGCTTCCAGGGTGACTCCCCTGGAGGTACAGATAGGCCCCTTGGCCTCAGGACATTGGGCAGCAACTTGGTTCGCACTTTGCTGGGCTGCGCTGAGCTAGGCAGCTTCGTCTAAGTAGGTTTAGGCTTTAGCATGTGTGTGTGAGAACAGGGCTCAGGCCGGTTAAGAGGAAGGGACCAAGGGCACCTGGGCCACCCCACCTCAGGGTCTCAGGCCGATTTTGCTGGGGATGGGGCTGGAGCCTGGGGATGCCTCAAGCACGGACTGGGGCAACCCAAGGGTGCGGAGGGCTTTGCCTAAGGCCTGTCAGGTGTGCCACTCTTTCTTCATTAGTTACTGGAGGTGATAAAGAGTTAGAAAAAGGGTGGCTGAGGGGCTAAGTGACTTTTATTCGCCTCTTTTTTTTTTTTTTTTTTTTTATCTTTTTGAGACAGGGTCTCGCTATGCAGTTCAGGCTGACCTGGAGCTCACTTTTGTAGCCCAGGCTGGTCTCGAACTGTCACTGATCCTCCTGCCTCAGCCTCCCAAGTGCTGGGATTACAGGCGTGCGCCACCACACCTGGCTTATTCTCCTCTTTTAATTTTGCACTTTCTGTCCTTGCCACAGTGACTCAGTAGCACACGCATAATCTGGAGATGTGCGTGCAAGGAGCTAGCATCTCTATAGAGTCTGGCTGAGGCAGCCTGCACTCGGTATAAAGTATGTCTGCAGGTAGCAGAAATGAGCGTCTCACTCAGGCTCAGCACAGCTGTCCGAGATTTGCCACAGAGACCAGGTCTGCCCGCCTGCCAGCGAGGGAAACTCTTCTCCCTAAAACATCAATTCGAGGCATGCCAAGCCCTCCTGGGCTTTGCCCCAACTGCACCGTTATGGACGCACAGGGCAGCTCTGAGGATTAGGGCAGCACCCCCTCCCAGGCCTGGGGGGGGGGGTCTGGGAGCCAGAAGGCAAGAGCTGAGCTTGTGTATACGCATGCGCGTGTGCTCACATACAGGCCTGCACCCAGCTACACACAAGCACACACACACAGATCCATGAGCACCACATGCGTCCTAAAGCTGAAGGGTGCAGATACACACGGACACACCCATGTGCACATCCAAGCCACACGGAGGAGGGCAGCTGTCCCTTTGCTCCTCCCAGGGAGTGGAACCGTGGGAAACAGCTGGAATGCGGCCACCTGCACTGGCTGGAAGCAGCTGGCTGGTGGCTGTTTCCAGGATCCCATTTGGGTGGCCGCTGCTCAAGCCTGACCAGTTGAAGTGGGTGGATGAGTGGCCCAGGTACCCCAGACACTTCTGGATGGCCAGCTGGGAGGCTTGACAGGGACACTGACCTCCAGCTGGACTATTAGGGCTTACTGTGCCTACTTAAGCTCTGACTCAGTGCTGGGCCAGGCTCTTGGGGTTTCCGAGGCTTTTAATTTTCTGGGGACCCTGCTGAGAGGAGCAAAGCCAAGGTCAGTCTCCCCAGGGAGCAGGGCTGGGTGGGCTCACCTGTGTGTGCGGCCTCAGGCCTGGGGTCTTGGCAGGTGGGGTAGGGGGTCCAATAGATTTTGCTTTCCACAGCAATGCCTAGGCTGAGGAGAGCAGCCAGGGTGGGCCCAGACCTGCCTGCCTGCCTGCCTGCAGCCTCGTGTGGGGGGCTACGTAGGGCAGCTTTGAGCAAGACACTGGCTGTGACCTTGGAGT
The DNA here is from genome assembly GCA_004027915.1 of Capromys pilorides. NCBI lineage: Eukaryota > Metazoa > Chordata > Mammalia > Rodentia > Capromyidae > Capromys > Capromys pilorides. The sequence goes on from PVKN010009266.1 coordinate 18,174, forward strand.
GGCTGTGCATCATGAGAACTTCCCAGAGTCAACGCCCAGCACCCCTCGCCCCCAATCTGTGGCCCAGACACGCTCCTGTGAGCTCTGCACCACCACCGCACAGTCTGTGCTCCTGCACAAAGCTGGGGACCTTCTGGGGCTGGGACCTTGGGCCTGCTTCTTCTGACAGCAGAACCCTGGGTAGCCTCCGGGCCACCCTGGACCTGGGTGGGCTTGGGGCATGCCTGGGGCCTGTGCTGCGAGTTTCTCAGTGCAGCCCTGGGTGGTGCTCAGCTGCTGAGCCTGGCTGGGAGAAAACAAAAAGATGCTCACCTGGACCAGGTTCAAGGAGCAGCTGGGACGCCCTGCCTGGCGGGAAGCTGGTTCGCCAGTGGGAAGCCTCTCAGGCAGTGGGCTTCACAGGCCTCTGTCATGGGTCCACTGCTATCCCGGGCTCCCTGAGTGTCACCTGGACTGGCTGGGGCTGTCCCTACCTTAGGCCCATGTCCCCGCCAGGGCCGGCTGTTCTGTGAGTAGCCCCCCACGCCACCACAGCCGCCCTGCTCCGGCCACGACTGTAGCCGTCCCAGGCTGCGCCTGCCTCCAAGCGCTGCCTGAGATTGGAGACGGCCAAGCCCATTCCTCATGTGCAAGGAATTTCCCAAGCAGCCGCCACCGCCGCAGCTGGAACATTTCTGCAGATAGATCAAGTGAGGGGAGCCAGCACCTCCCAGCTCCTCCTGCAGACACGGGCTGGCCTCCCAGCCTCGAGACCCCTGGCCCGGCTCAGCCTCCTTCAGAGGGAGATAAGGGGCTCCTGGCATTTGAAGGGCCCGCCCAGCTCCTGACATGGAGGCGCCAGCCGGCTAAGCCTCTGCTTCTCCCCTCCCTCTTCCCTCCAGGACCACAGGAAGAAGTCTCAGCTGGCTTGGCCTCTTCTCTAGCTGGGGTTGCCTGGTACACAGCCATGGCCCCTCCTGGGTGCCACCATGTCCTAGTCTGAGCTGGTGGGAGCTGGGCAGTATCCAGGAGGAGTGACGTCCTCATCTCTAGTCCTGTCCCAACTGCGTGCGTGACGCTGCGGGCCGCGCAGGAGCAGACAAGACATGGCCTTTGTGAATCTCCTGGCAGGGGCTTCCATGTGCAGGACACGCAGGAGCTCCGCAGGCACGGGCTGCGCACAGGCAGGGCAGTTCTGATGGACACACAGGGTCCCTGGGGACAGTGACTCTCTCTGTCCCTGACACTCTGGCAGAGTGTGTGTCCCAGCTGGGGACACTTCCACATGTCAGGGGGTGCAGAGGCTGGCAAGTGGCAGCCACACAGGCTGCCCCCGTGTTGCGAGAATTGGAAAGGCTCGTGAAAACCCAGCTCTCCCTGCTCTTGAAAGAGCTCACAGACAGCTGTGTCCACAGCGGCCAGCCGAGAACGCCCCCTCCGGAGAGGCAGAGGAGCTGCTGTCCAAAGACCCCCTCACTCCCTACTGTCTGCCTGTTCTCTGCTGGGCCTCTCTGTGGCCGATCCCTGTGTCCCGGTGGCCATCTGGATGTCCCTTCAAACCTCAGGTGGTCCGAGGCAGGCCCTTGGAAAGTGTCTGGACCTTGGGTGTGCGGTGCTGGATCATGAGTATGCCAGGTTGTGTACGTGTGTGGTGTGTGTGTGTGTGTGTGTGTGTGTGTGTGTGTGTGTGATGCTGGGCCATTGTGGGCATGACCTGGAGATGTAGACAGATCTGCATCCGTATCCGTATCTGCATCTGTAGCCTCCCTCCCTTGAGGGCTCCTGCCTCCTGCCTGCCCTGCATGGGCTGTTTCTCCTCTGTCATGCCCTCTGCCATTCTACCCTGCCTTGGAGCCAGCTGACTCTGACTATGGACTGAGACCTCTACACACTGCGAGCTATAGCAAGCCACTGCCCCTTAATGTGCAGTTGTTGGGTGTTTTGTTCCTTCCGTATGATGTCACGGGAGGATCAGACCTACTGTAGGAAGGCTGCTCTGCACAGGAGCCTGACCTCCGGAGACTGGGCTCACTGCTGATGTGCTGGGCCCTTGAGCAGGACCTCATCCCACCTAAGGCTTTAGCTTCTCCATCCCAGGGGCTGATGCTAACGATTGGGCTCAGAGGCTGGGGGAGCACCATTGCCCTACAGAGGCAAAAGCTGGGTGCCCCAAGCGTGCTGCCCATGCAGGCTGCTGCAGGGACATAGGACACCCACCTTCAAGGTGGGTGACTTTCAGTCATGTGACTTTGGGTCTTTGGACCTTTTCTCTATCAGTATGTGCTAAGCGTAAGCCCTCCTGGTGGTGGGGCTCTTCGTAGCTGTGACGGGATGCCGTGCCATGCCCAGAAGGTTTAGAGGCGGTGTGGCGGGCTGGGCGGAAGGGGCTGTGTGGTCTCTATCTTTGTGGGGACAGACCTCAATGTTTCTTCTTTCTTTCTTTCTTTCTTTGAGGGCTGGGGAGATAGCTCAGTGCCTGCTTGGCAAATGCAAGGACCCAGGTTTGATCCCTGGTACTGTGTGCCATGCGGACCCCTGTGCTGAACCAGCTACCAAAACCACACATGCTGACACATGCCTGTAATCCCAGCACTGGGGAGGCTGAGACAAGAGGATAACTACATGTCTGCGCTGCACAGCAAAACCCTGCACCAAATTAAAAAAAAAAAAAATGAAAGTTTATAAATTTATGTATTTGGTACAAGGTCTCACTATGCAGCTTGGACTTGTAGTGATCCTCCTGTTTCAGCCTCCCCAGCACTGGGATTAACAATGTGCACCACTGTGCTGGTTTCAGTGGTCTGTTCAGTGGGCCTGAATTGGGGCTGATAGGGTATGAGGTACCAGGGATTGACCCAGGTCCTTGCACTTTGCCTTGCAGGTGCTTAGACTGCTGAGCTATCTCCCCTGCCTTTATTTTTCTTTAGTGCTGGCTGTGCACTCTGAGTGATCCTCCTGTCTCAGGCTCCTGAATGCTGAGATCACAGGCATGTGCCACCCACACCCAGACTGGAGTCCCCCTCTTTGACCCCTAAAAGGTTTGGATGGGAGAGGTCGCTTGACAGGGCCAAGGGGCTTGAAGGGCCAAGCTACTCAGGCTCAAGGGTGGCGCAGGAGGACCTGAGGCTGGGGCTGGGGCATGGCCTCATCTACATAGCCCTTTGCAAAGTTGTCCAGGTCAGGGTGCCCCTGACAGGCAGTTCACAGGCTGCTGCCCGGGACCCTGCTAACAGCACTGATTAAGCACTGGGTCAGGTGTGACTCTGATTTCCTGGCCTTTGTGTCTGGCCCCTCCCCAGCTTGCACTCTTAGGAGAGGCTGACCACCCTACCTCACGTGAAGTCCTCCTTCAGCTTAGGGGTGAAAAGCAGTCCAGGGACTTCCTGGTGAGGAGCTTGTGTTCCAGAGCTGGAGGCCAAGGCACAGGGTCCTCCCTGCCTCCTGTACCTCTGTAGGCAGGGTGGGAGGGAGTGGGTAGGTAGGTGGGGTGCAAGGGCCTCCCCACTGCTGCTTGGGCCCCACATCGTAGCCGTCTCCTGGGATGCTAATCCTCACAGCGCGGGGCCCAGCAGCCAGCGGGCAGTGTCTGCCTGGCATTTCCCAGGGAGCCGCTGCCTTGAACCTTGAGGGCCAGCTCTCAGGAGTGTCCAAGGGCGGTGCAGGGTCGAGGGATGGGTGGGTGTTTGCCTAGCCTTGCTGTGGCATTTTCCTCTGTTGGTTTTTTCGAGGCCTGATAAATAGGCCTCCTCTGGCTGGAGGCCTCCTCCTCAGCTTATCTGGCCACGTAATCCCCTGACCTTGGCTGGAGTTACCAGGGCACTGCCTCGATGCCCACCCATTCCATGGGCAGTTAGGGATGGGGGAAGGGGTGAGGTTGAATGAATTCTGCTCCTTTCCTAGTCGCCCTTCTCACCCAACTCAGGGCCACAGGAGTGGGAGCGGTTGCGGGGCTCCCCCAGGAGTGGGGCTCCATGCCCAGGTGTTGCCTACACTGCAGCACCCCTGTGATTCTGGGGCTCTTTTCCAGTGACCACAAGTCCCACGTTTATATCTGCACTGTTTTACCAGCCTACCTGGATCCTCTGAGAGACAGGCTGAGGCAGCCCCTCGGTGCTACAGGTGGATAAACTGAGTCGGTGGTTGCACAAGGGAAGCCCTTAGGCCCTGACTTCCAGCTCTGTGCTCTGCCCCAGCACCAGACGAGGCCCTGCCGGGACACGCTGGGGTCATCTCTGGCCTGGCCTCGCCTGAGAGCTGAGTGTCAGGCCCAGCCATGTTCCTGCAGGAGGTGGGCCCCACTGTTGGCTGCAGACCACATCAGCTGCCCTGGAAGGTGGGACACTGCCTCTCGCTACCCACGTCGAGTGTGGCCCTGTCCACACTGACCCTGGTGTCCCCAGGCTGGGCTGGGCAGGGCTGAAGGAGAGGTAGGGCACAAAGCCATCCAGCCTGGTGATCTCCTTCTTTGCTTGTCTGGGGTGGGCGAAGGCATCCCACGGGCCTAAGTGGGGTGATCACATGCTGGCCTTGCCCTAGTCTGGCTTGGGTCCTCACTGGAGCCCAGTGGGGACGGTTGCTGTGCCCCTCCCCTGTCGGGAGGCCCCGTTGCAGCCTATCTCACAGCAGGAGTCCAGGGCAGGCTCAAGAGGAAGAATGAGAGGCCTCTGGGTCCTCCCAACAGCTTCGGGGCCGCTCTGCCATGCGTGTCCGTGGGCTGTGAGCAAGGAACGGGAGCATGCTGAGGGAGACGGGGAAGGGCTCTCCATGCAGGAGGAGCAGTGAAGGGTGGGAGGAAGGGCCTGGAGGTGCGCAAGAGCGAGGGTCCTGAGCAGCCCTGGGGCTGTGCTGGCGGGGGTGGGAGGTGGGCAGGGCAGGATGCCGGGTATGCGGAGGACGGGGCATTTTATCCGGACAGCAGCCGTGGCCAGAGGAGGAGCACCGGGCCCTCTTCTGCTCTGATAACCTTTTTTTTTTTTTGCGTCTCTTTTGCTCTGGAGCGCAGCCCTTCATGCGATTTCCCTGGGGACTCTGCGAGCAAGTGCACTCATGGCTCCCGGAGACATCTCTGGGGGCTGAAGAAGATGAGGTCTCCTCACCTTGGCCTCCACCCTCCTTTCCCATAAACCCCGGCTGTGCTTCCTGCCTGCAGCTAACACACCTGGTCCAGGTGGGCTCAGGCAGGCCAAGGCCGTGAGTGGATGGCTGCCATGTGTGCCTGGAGCCCAGGCAGGCTTGCGGGACAGGGAGCCCATTCCTGCCCTCATCAGCCCAAGCTTCGCATGGCAGAGCCATGTTCCTATGGCTGTTTTAATTTTCTTTTTTTCTAAAAATTTAAAAAAAAATCCTTATGTATTTGGTGTAGGGTCTCACTGAGCATCTTGGACTCATGGTGAGTCTCCTGTCTCAGCCTCCCCAGTGCTAGGATCACAGGGTACATGTGTGCTACCACACCCAGTCTAGGCTACAGGCTTTGGGGGCGGGGCTGGGGAGGCCTGTGGTCCTGGGAATCAAACCTGGGTCCTGGAGCTTGCCAGGCAGGCACTTAGATTCCTGAACTATCTCCTTAGCCCAGATGTTTTAATTTTCAGGACCCCAATTTCACGTGAGCTTGACACCCCTTTGCCTGAAGTGCCCGGGGTGCTCTGGTCACAGCTGGGCCTGTCTGGGCAGTGTGCCAGTGTGTTCTGTCCAGTGTAGCCTGTGGGCTCCTGGGCTTTCTGGCCCCAGCTGAGGGCCAACAGGCTGTGCTGGCCTTTGAGCCTGGACCATGGCTGGGCCAGGAAGAGGGCAGCTCCGGCGCAGACCATGCTGACCTTTGGTAGCACCCAAATAC
>PVKN010009267.1:0-13284 GCA_004027915.1 Capromys pilorides
TCAGGCAGGGGTTGTATTGCTGAGCTATACCCCTGGCCCAGGTTATTTCACCTTAATAATGGAAAATACTACTAGAGGGACTGGCCCTAGGAGGAAGAGGGCACCCTTTTGTAGCTGCCCTGTGTAGTGTGTGTAGGGGTTCAGAAGCTCTCCTTTTGTACTGCTCATGCCTGTGCCTTCCCAGCCCTCGCGCTTCTCCCCCAACCCAGCCTGTTGCCCTGACTTCTCAGGATAGGAAAGCAAGCTGCATTTCCTGGAGGCAAACACCTGTCCCTCTACTCCTGGAACCTGCTGTGTCTTTCCTACCAGAGCTGCCACCAGAAATTGCTGACCAGTGCCTGCTCTGTCTGAGTTCGGGGCTGTTTATCCTCTATATTTCTTACTCCTCCTTCACCCAATTATTGTTCTTTCTGCTTTAAAATCTGATAACATTTAGTCTTTTATTTCCCTCTTGCCATTTGAAAGCCTGCCCTTTTCTCTTTCATATTTCGTTTGCTGAATGAGTGGATACTCATTGAGCGGGCTGCAGGCTCACTGTGGATCACTGAAGTCTCTCCAAACTGACAGACTTCCCTCTATAGCTGCTCAGTGAATGAGGTGCTGATCCCCATTTTTTGTGTGTCCCCCTCAAGGTCTTCTTCATTTGCTCTATTTCTTACCTGCAGGGACAGCTTAAAGGGTACATAGTTTTAAAGGTTTTTGTTGTTTTGTTTCACTTTGCTTTTTATAGTCCTGGAGACTGACTCCAGTACCTTTATATCAAGTTTGCGTCCCCAACTTTTTTTTTTTTCTTACTATTTTTATTTGGACACAGGGTCTTTCTGAGATCAGTCAGGGCTCACACTGCAGTCCTTCTGCTTCTCCCACCCAGGGTGCTGGTGTTATAGGCAAGTGATGTCCACTTTATATAAATGGTTTTCCAAGTTCTTTTTGGTAAAGTTTGGCCCATTAAAGCTCAGTGATTTAATGACTGCTGCAGAATCTTAAAAATCATGCTAAAATGTGCCGAGCATCTTTGGAGCTGCATGGGGTGGTTTTTAGTGCTCTCAGGAGGATGCAGCTGCAGTGTGTGTGTACTTGGGAGCCGGATATTCCAGAAGCTGCAGTCAAATGTCGTCGATGCTTCAGCTGTCCTCAGGCCCAGGGTCTGGACTCCGGCTCTCAGGCAAGGGGATTAGCAAAATATTTGCCTTATAGGAAGATACTTGGGAGTGTATAGCTAAGTCTCTTCATGTTCCATAATAAAGTGTCCTTAAATAGTGTCTAAATCCAAAAAACACGAAATCCTAGTTGTACAACAAAGGATTTTAAAAATGGACACAAATACCAGAAGAAAGAGCCACAAAAATGGAAAATCATTTTCTCTGAGTAATGAGAAGCTGAGGCAGGGATGGTGAGGGATTGCTATTCATGGGGGGTCTTTTTCCTTCTGCCTTTTTTTTGCCCTTAATACTAGGGATTAAATCCAGGATCTTCATACTGAAACTCTACTTTTTTCTTTCTTCTCTCTTTTTCCTTCCTCCTCACTTCCCTTTTTTCTTTCACAGTGTTTGCCTAAGTCACCAAGCTCCCCACACTGACTTTGAACTTGTGATCCTCAGCCTGCCAGAGTGCTGGGATTACAGCTGTGCACCTCTGCACCTTACTGCAGCTTGATTTTTTTTTTTTTTTTTTAATGCTATATACTATGGTGGTATTGTTACTATTTAAAAAGAAAACAAAAAGCAAAGAAGGAAGAAGAAGGTTTTCTCAGAGTAGGAAGAGAAATATCCTATCCTAACTCCTCATCTCAGAGGGCAGAGAGATTAAAGACTGCTGGAGTTGTGTTCTGAGCTCACGGCGCTCTTCACGGTTCTCCAGGAATATAGAACTCCTGATGTTCAAGCCTCTTACATAAAGTAGCATAACTTTTTTCTTTTTTAAATGCATTTGCGGGGCCAGCGAGATAGCGTAGCAGTCTAAAGCAGCTGCTTAGGTAATCATAGGGACCACAGTTTGATCCCTGGCACCACATGCTGCACCAATCCCACACCCAGGGCAGGCTGAGCTGGCCATAACATACATACATACATACATACATACATACATACATACATACATACAATTTTGAGCTGGGGAGATAGCTCAGTAGAATAAGTGCTTGCCTGGCAATTGCAAGGTCCTGAGTTCAATCCCCAGTACCGCTAAATAAATAAATAAATAAATATATAAATAAATAAATAAATACACTTGCTTGTTACAGGGTGTCACTAGGCAGCTCGGACTTGTGATCCTCCCATTTTCAGCCTCCCCAGTGCTGGGATTACAGACATGCACCACCACACCCTGAGGGTGGTGCTGGGGATCAAACCGTGGTCCCTATGCTTGCCTAAGCAGGCTCTTTAGTCTACTGAGCTGTCTTGCTTGCCCAAAGTGGCATAATATTTACTACACAAAGCTGTATATACATCCTTCTGTAGACATGTACACATGTACCCTGGCTTGTTTATGTACATCACCTAACATGGAGTAAATACTATGTAAACAGCTTGTGTACTGTGTTTTTAGGGACTCCTGACAAGTACTTAAACACATTCAGTACAGATGCAGGGTTTTTTTTCTGAATACTTCTGATTTAAGGCTAGTTGAAGTCCTGAATGTAAAACCCATGTAAAACTCTTCACAGAGCCAACCACATAGCCAGTAGGTCAATAGTGACAGAAGCTGGGCTGGGGAGATAGCGTGGCAACATAAGCACCTGCCTTGCAAGCACAAGGTCCCAAGTTCTATCCCCAGTACCACAGGTCATTCTGGCCCTGGAACCCCAGGCCACCCAAACCAGGGGTAGTGGTGCACACCTGTAATCCCAGCACTGGGGAAACCAAGATAGGAGGAGGACTACAAGTCTGAACTGTGTAGTGAGACCCTGTATCAATACATAATAATAGTAATGACAGAAGCTAGCTGAACATGTTCGGCTTGCTGAGAGGCGAGGCGCGCTGTCGACAGGCTGAGGCCTTAGGATTGGCCCTGGTCAGGATCGCTCCCGCCTCACCTCTTCCAGCCTCCTTCCTTCCACCAAACAACATAGGCTGGGCCCCATTAGCTGGACAGTTGCAGCAGCAGCTGGGAGGCTGATGCATGACTTGCCTAGGCACACACAGCTGGTCGGTGGTTGGCTGAACATCATCCCCTGCCTGTCCCATTTGCTGCTGTTGTTTGTTGAGTATTCCGGTTATTCCTTGTGTACTCCAGTTATTCTATTTTTTAAACAACCAAGTGCACCCCCCCCCTTTTTTTTTTTTAATGTATTTAGTACAGGGTCTCACTACACCAATCAGACTCCCAGTGATTCTCCTATTTTCAGCCTCCCAAGTGCTGGAATTCCGGGCACTTGTCCCCACGCCCAGTCTCAATCACCTTATATAAGCTCTGGGGGCAGGGCCCGCACTGCACGTCTGGAATCAAACCCTGGTCCCTGCACCTGCCTAAATAGGCACTTTAGTCTGCTGAGCTATCTGGCCAGCCCACAACCCTTATACTTGAGTGTTCTTCAGACCCGAGTTGGAAAGGAAAGAGTTGAGGAGAAAGTGTGCCCAGTGCTCCACTCTGCCTGTCCCTATGAAAGACTTCAGCCCCTGCAACAAATGTCCTCTCAGACTACCCCAAACAGTTGCTCAAAGCTTGGCCACAGGAAGTCTGTGTCTGTACTTAGCCCTCTAGCAATGTCCAGCAGAGAATTTATCCCTGCCCTGGGGCCCTTCCCCAGAATTCCCAGTCCTGCCCTAGCACCACCTGGGTCCACCTTGCATAGTGAGCTCACAGTGTACCAGCCTTTGCTGAATTGGAGAAGTCCTTCACCCCATGGGGCGGGGGCGGGGGGGTGGGGGGGGGAGGCATACTGTCCTAGAGCCTAGCTGAAAGGGGCCGTAGTTGGGCTCTGTTGGTGTCTCACCATACCTTATTTTTTCTGGTAGGCAGCTCTCCATAAAAAAATGCCCTGTCATTTGCCAGAACGGCAGTGTCTGGCCATCTTTGCTGGAAACTTGGTCCTTCCTCGTGCCCTCAGCTTGAACTCTTGACATCCTGTTTATTGTATGCATTTTATGACTTTCTGGCTATTCAGAGCAGTTGTCCCTAATGACATCTCTGGACCCACCCCAGGTGTTCTCCAAAGCATGTGGTCAAGCCAAACACAGAGAGCCCTTTGTTTTGCCCTAGGTGAGCTTTTGAGTATTTACAAGTTGTGCTTCTGTCCGTACCTGATTCAGTGGAAATGGAGCTTACCAGAGTTTGTAGTTAGCAGGGCATCATTCACAAAAGCAGAGCACAGAACATCCCATTTTCCTTCTCCTGCAGGCTTTCTCCACTTACTCCACCCCCAACAAACATTAAGCAGAGAGCAGATGTGCCTGATATGTGATGCAGGGAGTTCATCTACTGGTTTTCGAAAGAGTTTTTTTAAAAAAATAAAAAAGATGAAGTGGGTGTGATCCAGGAAATTGCAGAGTTTGGAGTCTGGGGAGAGGCCCAGATGCTCACCGTGGTTTTGTCATTAGTAACCTTTCATAGCTGAGCCTTTGGACCCAAAACCATTTGAGGGCAGCTTATTTCCTTTGAGTCTCTTTGCTGGCCCAAGGGGAGGAAAGAAAAGGGACTGAGGCACGGGTCCTCTAGTGGGGCTTTGTCAGTCATGGCTACAGTGGGGCCTCACAGCTGCCTTGTGAGGTACACGTTGATGCTTCCCTCTGGGCAGATAAAATGACGAATGCAAACCTTAAACCTGCTCGCTGCCTTCAAAGAAGTTTAAGAGAAGAAATATTTACCAATGAGTTTGAGAAGATTTTACACATTCACATATTGCTTTATGTAAGGCAAAACGCCTACCTGGATATAAGACTTCCCAACTGGTACAGTGGCTTAAACCCCAGCCACCCCTCCCCAAGCTTGCTTATAAGCCCCTATCTCATTGTGGAGGACCAGTGTGTCAAAACCATTTCTGTTGTCTTTGCCTTTAGGGATTAAGATGGGATAAGGAGCAATCAGTAATATCAGATAGAAGTTACTGCTGCACAGTGTAGCGAAACCGTTCTGTGGTGGTGAAATGCAAAGGGGTGGGGCAGCAAAGCAAAGGAAATCTAGGGAGAAGCTCGGTGGTGGGGCGAAGTTGGTGGAGCAAGCAGGAGGCCTGGGGTCCAGTGCAGGTACTGCAAAAGGACAGCCATGTCAGGAGGGGCAGAAGGGGCAGGTGTCCCTACCTGCTGCAGGGTAAGAGCCAGCTCCCAAGGGGCCTGTGGGAAGGGTCTGCTTCGTCTTCTGAATGACATTAATCACCGAGTTCTGCTTCCATAAGAGGAGGACCTTCTGATTCAACCTGCAGTGGCTTAATTAAAGCAGTTAAGTATCTGAGCATGCAAACAAGAACTTTGAAAAGCCTTCAGCATCCTGTGCTAATATATAGTATACTGCCAGGCGTGGTGGCACACACCTGTAATCCCAGCACTTGGGAGGCTGAGACAGGAGGATCCTAGGAGTTTGAGCTACATAGGGAGACCTTGTACCAAATAAATAAAATAGTAAAAGAAAATAGCTGGTAATTTCCTATTTGCTCCAGGAGGGAGGACCTGTGTTTCCATAGGGAATGAGCAGGGGAGGGTGTTTTGAGTAACATGAGAATTCCTTGTAGGACAAACAGTACTTTGGCAATATCCACTGTTTTGCTCTATTTTTGCTGTATAACTTATAGGCAGCCACCTTTAAAAATTCAAAATAATCATGCCTGGGATGTAGCTCAACAGCACAGCGCCTGCCTGGAAAGCTCAAGGTCATGAGTTTCAATTCCTGGTACCAAAAATAAAAAAATAAAAATTCAGAAAGCAGCAGCATCTACAGATGGTCCAGAGGTTGTACTTAAACTAACCCTGTTGCTCTTAAACTGACTAGGCCATAGGCCTAGTGTCCTGGGACCTGTGCTGTCCTCAGGAGGGCTGATGGGTGATGCCTGTGTCACTAGAGCTCTCACCGCCCTCCTACCCCCACCCCCCACCCCTTCCCGCTTACATGGTCTGAAAGAAGCAAACCCAAAACCTGGCCAGGAACTGAGGGTTTCGACTTCCCTCTGTATAATGGTATTTTTGCTTAATGTTGCCAAATGATTCTTGCAAGATATTGTATATCTCCTTAAGCAGTTTCTTGCCTTTATTTTCAAAATGGCTTGTTCAAAACCCAGAGGGCCGTGTGGAGAAGGCTCAGCTCCACTTGTGTGATTTTTTCCCTGGGCCCCTCTAGCATTTTCAAGACAATGTCCCGGGTTTCTCTGCTAACTTGGGTCGTGGGACCCAAGGCTTTGGAATGGCTTCTTCGTTGGTTTTCGCTGGCTGGTGGGTTTGTTCCATTCGTCCCCCTTGTCCCAGAGAAAGATGCCACCAGCTGCCAGCCTTCAGGGGCATCCTGCTTGAGAAAGCTGTGGCCAGGTGTCCCGGGCTCCAGGTGTCCCGGGCAAAGCAGCCCCAGCATGGCACCACATGCACCACATGCCTGCCAGATGCAGCTGCCTTGCTTTCTACTCCTGTTCCCATTTGGAAAAGCAAAAAATTAGCAGAGAAACCCAGGACATTGTCTTGAAAATGCTAGCATCGTCCTTGTCCAGGACCACGGAAGCCCTGATTGCAGCCTGGATTCCATGCCCAGGAGATAACTGAAGCAAGCCCACTCCTGGGCTCACCTGGCCCCTTGCTTCTTTTCCTCCCTCCTCCAGCCCCCCTTGGTCAAGCATTGACCCAGACAGAAGCCTCTTCCTGACCCAGGATTTGCTGCAAACCTGGAAGAACAGCCAAGCTTCTGAGAGTAGAAGACATTGCTCAAGACAGACTCATGCAGGAGGAAGGAGCTAGGGTGGGCTTTGCGTGAAGAGCCAAGCCTCCAGGCCCCTTCTCCATTCAGACCAACCCTGTCCAAACTGGGCACCGCTGATGTTGGGGAAACTGCCACTTCATGAATCCGGTGGCCTGAGCTCTCCTGTCTTTGTGCTTCAGCTTCTGATCTGTTTGCAATTGTTTGTAGATCTTAAAGTGTTTTAACAGATGTTTATTGATGAACTGGAGCCACTTCCTCCTCCTCCTCCTCCTCCCATCTTGGTCTGGGCTATCCATTCAGATATGGTGCCACCAGCCCTGGCCCAGGAGGACCCCGCCTGGCCCTTACCTGCTCAGGGCTTGTGCCCCACAGTGTACCACCTGGCCTTGTCCCTGCTGCCAAAAGCTTCTCTCCCACAATACATCACCTGCTTTATCTGAGCCCAAGTCACACATTGCAGCCAGCACAGACCCAGAGTCCCCTAAGGGAAGAGGTTTTGTTTTTGTTCTGTCTTTCGTTTTTGTGTTACTACCAGCTTGTGTCAGCCTGATCCTCTCTGAATGCGGTTTTCCAAGCTTGGCAGGGCCCACCGTTAATGGCAGCATCCATAGACTCCTGCTCCCTGCTCCCTTCACTTGCTACACCTCGTCCTGTCCACCCTCCCTTCTCAAAGGCTTGTCTCTGAGCTCAGCTTGGCGGCACACAGCAGCCATCCTGGTGTTCTGGAAGGTAGAGATAGGAGATGGCACATTTGAGCTTCACCTAGACAACTTTGCAAGACGACAAAGTAAGGCCTGGGCTTGTAGCTCTGTAGAGGAACTGGGTTCAATCTGCACTCCCCAAAGGTGCATGAAAATGAAGAAGTCTTGTCTCTGCTTGCTGACCTCTTAGACAGGGTATTCACAAGCAGACGGCACAGGCTTATTTATTACTCAAAATACATGAGGTTTTTTTTTTTTTTACAGTAACTAATTAAAAAAATATATATATAGTCCAAGGTCTACCCATTGGAAAGAAGCCCCAGCTGCCTAGTTGGTCAAGAAACACAGTTCCCACATTATAGTGTTGCAGACCAGAAAAAGGTAAAAAATTACTGAGCTCAGACCTAAAACCCTGGAAAGCCGGGCATGATGGCATACTCCTATAATCCCAGCACTTGGGAAGCTGAGGCAAGAGGATCAGTGCAAGTTCAAGACTAGCCTGGGCTACAAAAGTGAGCTCAAGGCCAGCCTCAACTGCATAGCGAGACCCTGTCTCAAAAAGACAAAAAAAAAAAGGACCTAAAATCCTGATACAAAGTAAGGAAAATTCACACAGAAAAAAAATGAGATGGAAAATATGTAAAGTTGCTAAATAAAATACAAGAGGTGATTAAAATATAGTGAATACTTAGAAGTTTTATAAATTATTGTAATAAGAAAGGTATTACAGGGCCAAGAAGATAGTTCATTTGTTTAAGTGCCTGCATGGCAAGGACAGGGTCCCGGGTTCAATCCCTGGTATTGAAAAAAAAAAAATTACAGAAAAAGCCACATTGCCACTAACCTGCCTCTGAATACTTCTCACTTTGAAAAGACCTATCCCTTCATTCTTGCCACTTTTTTGGAGAAGTACTAGAAGTCATTCTGCGTGTCTTTCTAGGCCATCATCAAAAGTACAATAGGTGGTGCTGCCAGGTGCCAGCCAATAGAAAGACAGGTTCTGTAAAACATGACTGTGTGTGCTCACCCATGGTAAGCAGATGTGGCACCATGCGACTTTTGGCTGTCTCCCAAAATACAAAAGACCATTAAAGGTGAACATTTTGGTTAGATTTAGGACGTCGAGATAGCCCCATCAGCACAATGCGGGAACATAAGACAGGACGTCGAGAACTATTGTAGAAATTGGCTAAGTGTGTTTGAAACAAGGAGCAGCGTTTTGAGGGAGGTCAATGAGAATGTTTTTTTGTTTGTTTTTAATGTATTTTATACAGAGTCTCACTATGCAGCTTGGACTTCTGGTGATCCTCCTGTTTTCAGCCTCTTTAGTGCTGGGATTACAGGCATGCGCCACCACACCTGGCTCGGTGGCTCAGGGACCCTGGGGCAAGGGCTGACGTGATAGCTCACCAGACTTAAGTGCCTGCTTTGACAAGCGCGGGGACCAGGGTTCGAGCCCTGTCCCATATGTTGCACGAGCCCTGCCCCCGGGGTGCACTGAGACTGCTACGGAGTCCAGGCATGATAGCACATGTCTGACATCCCAGCATTGAGGAGGCTGGAAGCAGGATCACTGTGAGTCTGAACTACGTAGTGAGACCCTGTACCAAATACATAAAATGAAAAATGATAATAATAATGTTTAAAAGTTTAAATATTAACTGTATTTTTCAGCCAGACTTATATTAACAATTCACATCAAGTATTAGACAAATTTAATAAAATACCTATATAGACCCTTCCAGGGAAATGAAGTTGACCATTCAATTCATAGAATAAACGTAAAGCAGCTGGGGAGAAGAATAAGAGCTTGCCTGACAAGCACAAGGGCCTGAGTTCAATCCCCAGTTCTGGGGAAAAAAAAGAATAAATGTAAAGCAATAGGACTGTGCACTTATCTCAGCAGGTACAGAGAAGTTGTGTGCCGTGGCCCCCAGCGCCTTCTGGTAAAGGCCCTTAGCAGTCTGGAACAGAGGGAAACTTGTGGAATTTTATAACCACTCTGGTTGTGTAAAAGTATCACACTGAGAATCATTAGAAGTTGTGCTGTGTGCCTCGGTGGACCAAGCACCTTCTTAGGCAAGCATAGTCAATTCACAACGGAGTGTGGACTTGGTGCAAAATAAAGCACTGCACGACTTGTGGGAGGAAATCTCACATAGCGTGCATTTTAAATTTTGATGATCATCTTAGGAATTTTACTTTTGGTGTCCTGCTTAAGAATTGTATGTAGCAAAGACTGGGGTTCAACCCCCTACACCCCCACCTGGTACACTGAGCCGTCCACTGCATCCAGGCATGGTGGCGCATGCCTCTAATCCCAGGGCTGGGGAGGCCATTTTCTAACTGGATTGTTCTTTATACTGTTGAGCTTTAAAAGCTCTTAATGTGTGTTACATACAACTTCAGAATGCCTTCCGAATATTTTCACCAAGTCTTGTCTTTTCATCATCTTCACAGGGTCTTTCACATAGCGTGCATTTTAAATTTTGATGATTGTCTTAGGAATTCTGCTTTTGGTGTCCTGCTTAAGAATTGCATGTAGCAGTAGGCTATGAAGATTTCCTCCTCCAAGTCTTGCAGTGCTGTATTTTGCTTTAAGTCCACATTCTGTTGTGAACTGACTATTATTATGGTGTAAGGCTTGGTATCCGAGTGCTCCAGCACCACTTGCTGATACACCACCCTTTGCTGAATTGTCTTTGCTTCTTTGTCAGCATCTCCTATGTTCAGTGCACTTGCGGGCGTGGTAATTTTTACCCATCCCATTCTTCTTTCCTCCATGAAGGACTCTGGGTACCTTTTTTGCAGGCAGCCTCATGTGACTCAAGGTATAGTATAAGGGCCACGTAGTATTTACCATTACTGGCAAAAAAACAGAGCAGTGAGGGAAACTCATTGTGGATGGGCGAGATGTCAGCTCTTCTTCCTTTCTGGCCCTGCTAATAACCTTACGACAAAAGTAGACATTCATAGCCAGGTGTAGTGATGCACGCCTGTAATCCCAGCACTTGGGAGGCTGAGGCAGGAGGATCAGTGTTTGAGACTAGCCTGGGCTACAAAAGTGAGCTCAAGGCCAGCATGAACTGTATAGCAAGACCCTGTCTCAAAAAGACAAATAATAATTTTTGAAAGTTAAAAAAGTAGACATTCATTTGTATATCTGTGTTGCCTCCTGGTGGGCACATAAACCGAGTGACACCAGGGGAGGGGACAGGGAAGTGAAGTGCTGGCTAGTTCATTGCCCCACACCTTGTATCTTGCTGGTGCAAGATTATTATTTTTAGCTCTGTAACACTCCACTGTTCTCTTATTCAGACACTTTATTAAGAGTGCATGGGCATCTTTCTACTATGTGGGCATTGACATTGACTCAGTAAAATACAAAAGCAAGGGGCTGGAGAGATAGCTCCGTGACACAAGTGCCTGCCTGGCAAGTGCAAGGTCATGATTTCAAACCCCGATCTTGCAAAAAAAAAAAAAAAATACAGAAGCAAGTTTTTTGTTGTTGTTGTGTATGTGTAGGTTACATCTGCATGTGTCTGGGACTGCAGTGGCTACATTGGCATGTCTAGGAATCCCTACAATTCCCTGTGCCCAGAAGCTAGTGCGTTGATGTCCACTGCAGCAGGGGCATTAAGAACCTGCCGGCCTTGCTCTCAGGTATATGGAAAGCCTGCTCTGAAGCTGACCCTCTTCGGAGCCCCAAGTCCTCCTTATTCAAAGCTCTAATGGTTTGGAGATACGCATCAGAGAGCAGAGGGACCGGAGACACAGCCAGAGGACATGATTCCCAGGTCCTGGGGCTGCACAGTTTAATTGCTACATTGGGAGGTGTCATTTGCTTACACACACAAATAGTAGCAGATTTCAGAGAATCTTGCTTGCTGAGGTGTAGGTGCAGGGCCCAGGGAGTGCCTGCCTGTGACCCCATGGGAAGCACAGCAGGTGACAGAAGAACCAATTCCAGGGTACATGTGGCCAGAGAGAGACTTATCCCTGGCCTTGGTTGGAGGTGCCCCACAGTACATCCTTTTGTCTGTAGGTTACCACACCAGTTGGCAGAATTTATCAGGTAGTACAGATTAGAAATGAGCCTCATCGGGCTGGGGAGATAGCTCAGTAGAATAAGCACTTGCCTGGCAAATGCAAGGACCTGAGTTCAATTCCCAGTTCCAAAAAAAAAAAAAAGAAATGAGCCTCATCTTCCTATGCAGCCGGGCATGGGAAGCTGGGCAGAGTTGGGCCCTACCTGAGGGACCTTGGCCATGCCCTCTGGAGGAGGTGGACCACATGCCCACTTCTCACAGACCTGACCCTGAACCCATGGGAGCTTCACAGTGGGAAGATGCCCCCAGAGCTGGGGTGGGGTATGGGGTGAGTGCACCCAAAGGTGCTGGAGTGGCTGATGAATGCTGGGAAGGCTGGGTGTGCCTTATTTCTCAAAATGAATCTACACATGGTGAACCTAAGCACGGGTCACAGAACACAGGGTGGACTGGGATGAACAGATGACTAATGCAGAAGTGACCGTGATGTGTTAGCTGGCCATCTGGGAACTGAGTGCTGGGGTGTTCAGTGGAAGTTGGTCTGGAATCTGACCTTTGAGGTTTGAATCACACTGAAGAGTCCTTACATTCTTATGCAAAAGGTATTTATTGAGATCTTTAGGAACCTTTGGCTTTGGGAGGCATCATCCCCTCCCTCTTGAGTTTCTATATAGCAGGATACACCTCCTCACTCTCGGAAGCCACACTTGTGATAATCACAGCAAAACACCTCACAGGGAAGGAATTGGAAGTGGGTTCACCTGAAGGCAGGAATCCGGCTGGGCCTCGGGCGGTGGAGGGCGCTGCGTTTTGTGCTCCAGTGTGTAGGAGTTCACATCTCAGTCTCACCTACCGAGCCATGTTAAGAATCTTGCTGACCTGTAGCTCAGGACCTACCTGGCCCCCGAGCAGTCACATAATCTGAGCTGCTTGGGGGCTGGGATGTAGTTCAGCGATGCGATGTGTTCTTCACCTAATCCTCAAAAACCTTCTTTGAACCTGCTCTGCACCTTTACCAGGATTCCGGACTTAAGGGTCTCCTGGATCCGGATGTCACAGACAGGGCAGCAGCTTTGCCCACCTTTCTGGCTGGCATCCAGGAGGACTGTGGATCCACAGCAGACCTCGTATTAAGAGGACTGAAAACAGGCAGCGGCCTAATCACCTAACTCTGACAGAAGCAGGGGAAAATCCAGACAGGATGGATCCCCAAAGGGATAGTGCACCTTTTACCAAGTTTTAAAAATTAAGCACATGCTGGACCTTTAATCACAGCCACTTGAGAGGCTGAGACGGGAAAATCACAAATTCAAGGTCAGCCTGGACAGCTTAGCAAGACCCTATATCAAAATTTTTTAAAATGGGAAGCAGTGGGCCTGAAGCTCGCTGTAGTACTCACCCTCGCATGCACAGGGCTTGGGCTGAACTCTTGGCGCCACATTGAAAATAGAGGCGGTTATGTTGCATAATGGAAATATGAATGTCTTTCGGACTTAGGACAGCTGACAGAAACACGTAGAATAAATAAAAAAAGGCAGATTGACACATGAGAGAAATAAGATTACAAGAGTAAGAAGCAAGAGCCAAGGAGGTGTTTCTTTAGGTCCACCAGAAACAGGACACCTAGACAAAAAAAAACACAGGACTGGGCTGTAGCTCAGTTAGGAGCTGGCTACACACGGTCCTGAACTCTCCCCTGC
>PVKN010009267.1:13384-24103 GCA_004027915.1 Capromys pilorides
CTAATGATCTGGTTATGAGTGCCTAATTGGAACCATCACCTCGCTGGGCAAGGCAGCTCTGCACTCACCCTCATTCATCTGTGCAATCATGCACCCTACTTCTGGTTTAAAGCAGTCTCCCAAGATTTGTTTACGGCCCCAAAGATTATAAAAGTTAGCCGTGGAGCCAGGAGCCAGGACTCACGATGTCCCAGAGGTCGTGTTCTCCAAAACCTTCCCCAGCCTGGACTTGCCTCTCTCACACACTGTATGTGGGTTTTTATTTCCCCTTACATGCGTCTCCCCTGCTTGCCATAGTGCTTCTCAGCAGGGCTACATCAGTGGGGGTCTTGTGGAACCAGTCTTGATCTTACTTGCTGCCCATGTTGCTCCCACATCTCAGAAAACAAGCCCAGCTGTCCCAGGCCCAGTGGCAAGTTCTACCCACTGAGCCAGCTGCGTCAGATTGGAGAGCCTTGCCCTTCAGGCATCGTCCCACAGTGACAGAATAAACTCAAGGCTATAGGAGGCTCCCAGAAACCACAGCTAGGGAACTGATGGTAGGGGAACAGTGCGTGTTGGCATGGTATGGTTGGTATGGTTTTGTTTTGCTTTATGGTATTGAGGATTGATCCCAAAGAATGCTGAGATACAGCTCTACCTTTTTAATTCTTTTGAAATTTTTCTTTTCAGATAAGATGTCAATAAGTTGCCCAGGCTTGTCTAGACCTTGCCCTCTTCCTGCCTAAGCCCCTTCAGGAGCTAAGGTTCCAAGAGTGTACAAGCCCCTAACTTAGTGTTCTATAATCAAACTCTTTTAATTGTTTTACATTTATAAATAATCTTTGTTACTTCCCTGTAAACAGACAGCTACGGACAGTTCCTCTAATTCCTCGCAGAAGAGGGAGCAACCTACACGGACAATCTCCTCTCCCACATCCTGTGAACATCGGAGGATTTATACCCTTGACCCATACCCCCCAGACCATTACCACCTCGACCAGGTGAGCCACCACCTCGCACACTCCTCCTCCTGAGCCAGGCGGGTAACTTTGGCCAGCCACCAAAGCTCCCTGCTTTCTGCCGCACCCCTCTCCACACCTCCCAGATCACCCCATAGAGCAGGTTGTTGGCACCCCACTGTGTGAAGGAAGTGGAAGGGGTACCTTGAGGAGCACAATTGAGACCCGTCTGTCCTTCATGAGAGTGCTGTGTTGCCACCGTTCCTCCATTAGGGGGGCCTCCTGGTTTGCACAGGGCCACAGTTCAGGCTCAGGAGTATAATAGACAAATGTGTAATCCCAGCTGTCTGAGAGGCTGAGACAGAAAGATGTGAGTCTGAGTCCTACCTGAGCAATGTAGGGAGACTCTGTCTCAAAATAAAACATAAAAGGGCTGGGGATGTAGCGTAGTGTGAGGGCCTCAGGTTCAATCCCTGATATTATATCTGGCTTAAGCCTCCTGGCTGCATGAGCTGCCACTCAGTCATGCCCCAGGAGACAGCTCAAGTCTGGAATTCAGTTATTTAATAAATATGTGCTGAGCACTTCTTTGCACAGCAGGTTTCCAAGTTGAGGGCCGTGGATAGTGCCCATGCAGAGCGATGCAGCCTCCAGGCTGCTTTGAGAAGAAAGGAACATAGGGCAGTAAGGTTTTGTTTTGTTGTTTTATTTTTTAACATAAAGCTAGATTTGTTTGGCTAATTTTTTTAAAGCTCACTTGATTATATGTTTCCTAATATTTTGACATTTAAAATAGTCTTTAAAAATTACACCATGAGGGGCTGGGGAGATAGCTCTGTGGCACAAGTGCCTGCCTGGCAAGTGCAAGGTCATGAGTTTGAACCCTAGTCCTGCAAAAAAAAATTAAATAAATAAAAATAAAAATTACACCATGAGGGCTGGGAATATACCTCAGCAGCACAAACACCTTCCTGGCAGGAGCAAGGTCTTGAGTTCAATTCCTGATAACAACAACAAAAAAAAAGTTAAAAATCACATGATGGTAGCTGCACATGGCAACTGGTTTTTTTACTTTCTTTGCATTGCAAAATATTTTAAAAATGAGGAAAGTCCCATTTATTTAAATTCTTTCAGAGAATCCAGTGGAGAAAACAGAGGAAATAAATTGAGCAAAACCAACGACACCTGGCCCTGCCTTCAAAGAGCGCACGATTCGGTGGGAAGTTATGGCAAATGGCGTGGCCAGTTCTGTAGCACGATTACAGGACAGTGATGACAGCAGGGCTCAGGCATCTGTGTCCAGCCCTGAGTCACCTGGCGTATGGGCCGCTGGCCTTCTCACAGCTGCCCCATGCAGTTCAGCAGATGGGAAGCTCAGTGACTCACTCCTCAGTTGTGCAGTCGTGCAGTGGGTCACTCCTCAGTTGTGCGCTTCTCCACCGAGAAACCTTCGTGCCCAGAGGCCTTTGGAGGCAGGAAATGTCACTCTGTACCACAGTGGAGGCAGGGTGAGGCAGGGTACAGTGGCCTGTTGGGAGCCAGCAGGACTAAGGACAGAGCAACTCTTGCTCTGAGGGCAAGTGCAGCGCAACCTAGATCTGAGGGGTCCCGCGGCAGGTGCAGCTCTGCTGACTGCTTTGAGATCCTAGCAGGATTCACACCCCATCAGCCAGCTAGCTGCCTAGGCCTTGGCCCTTGTACCTCGCATATCTGTACACCGTGGCTTCCCGGGAGGACTCAAAGGAGAGCCTTGTGTGCATCTGTGCACTGTAGGTTGTAGTATCCCCTCCACTCTTGTGACCTCTAGTGCAGAATGCGCCTTATGTCATGACCCACTGCAAACACTGTACACACCCAGAACACAGTTTCTTAAGTCAGAACTAGTCATTATATGTGGTATAGTCAGTGTTCTTTTTCTTTATTTTCTTTTTTGCGGGGCAGGGTCTTGCTGTGTAGTTCACCCTGGCCTTGAGCTTACTTTGTACCCAGGCTGGTTTCGTACTTGAAGCGATCCTCCTGCCTTGGCCTCCCTAATGCTAGGATTATTGGTGTGTACCACAGTGCCTGTTGGAATATTCTTATGCTTAAAAACAAAAAATCTCTGACACCACATGCTGCACTGGCCCTGTCCTAGGGCACGCTGAGCCAGTGACCGAGTCCAGGCATGGTGGCACTTGCCTGTCATCCTAGCACTGTGGAAGCTGGAAACAGGAGGATCACTACGAGTCTGGGCTGTATAGTGAGACCTGTACCAAATACAATTTAAAAAAAAAAGTAGCCAGGCATCCGTGGTGCATTCCTGTCATCCCAGCACTTAGAAAGATGTACAGCTCAAGGTAACCTGGGATACAGAGCAAAGCCCTGTCAGAAAGCATCGCGTCTTACAAGTTGCACTGTATGAAAACAGTGAAACTACTGTGAATGGTTAGGAGCCAGCATAGGTGCTCTGGTCACAGTCACCTGACGGAGGAGATAGAGGGAGCTCTGAGGAGGAAGGGCTTACTCCGCCTCTTGATCTGGAGTGTTCAGCTTCAGAAGAGAGTCCCACTGTTATTTCTCCGCCACCTGGGCCCTTCCTTCTGTGTGACTGCTGTCGCAGCAAAGAGGACAGTGCTAATACTGACCCATGTGCTTCGTTTCCTGACCCAGTAATGGGGTGAGACCAGTGAGAAATACATCTGGGGGCGTGGGAGGACAGGTGAGGCAGGACAAGCACAAGTTGGAGTCCAGCCTGGGCAACTTAGTGATCAAATGAGACCCTGTCTCAATAGGAAAAATAAGAAAATACTGTTTAAAGGGCAGAAGAGGTAGATCAGTTCAAAGGCCCTGGCTCCAGTCTACAATGCTGAAAGGAAAAAAAGTAACATGAAATTCGTTCTTGATTACCAAAAAGGGTTTCTGCAAGAAAAGATAGAGGGGGAAGATACAGCCCAGTGCTTGGGGTGGAGTGGGGGCGGGTTGGGGTAGCATGCGTGGGGGTGTGTGTGTGTGTGGGCGCGCGCGCGGGCGCCTGTGTGATAAGACACTGCTATAAAGCCACATGCGGTTTCTCCCGGGCCCTGCAGCGGATGCCCAGGCCCTATCCACAGGTGAGCTTCCCGGAGGACGACGAGGAGATCGTGCGCATCAACCCCCGGGAGAAGATCTGGATGACGGGCTACGAGGACTACAGGCACGCGCCCGTTAGGGGCAGGTACCTGGACACGGCGGCGGACGCGGACTCCTACGTGCGCTTCGCTAAAGGCGAGGTGCCCAAGCACGACTACAACTACCCCTATGTGGACTCCTCGGACTTCGGCCTCGGCGAGGACCCCAAAGGCCGCGGCGGCGGCAGCGTGATCAAGACGCAGCCCTCCCGGGGCAAGTCCAGGCGGAGGAAAGAGGACGGCGAGCGCTCGCGCTGCGTGTACTGCAGGGACATGTTCAACCACGAGGAGAACCGCAGGGGCCGCTGTCAGGACGCGCCCGACGCCGCCAGAACTTGCATCCGCCGCGTGAGCTGTATGTGGTGCGCGGACAGCATGCTCTATCACTGTATGTCGGACCCCGAGGGAGACTACACAGACCCTTGCTCGTGTGACACCAGCGACGAGAAGTTTTGCCTCCGGTGGATGGCTCTGATTGCCTTGTCTTTCCTGGCCCCTTGTATGTGCTGTTACCTGCCGCTCCGGGCCTGCTACCACTGCGGAGTCATGTGCGGGTGCTGCGGCGGAAAGCACAAGGCGGCCGTGTGACTCGGTTTCCCTCCTTCCCCTCCTCCATCCACAGCCACAAGAGAACTTGCTGTCTCTTACATACTCTTGTCCTCTCCTCTACTCCTCCCTACCCCAAGTGGCGAGGAGAGGCACCATTCCAGCCTAGGGAGCCCTCCTGGTGGACTCTCCGCTCCCCAGCACCTGCCGCCCACCACACACCCATACACACGCGCGCACAGTGTTCTAAGGAGAGGAACCTTTTGCATCGACTCTCGACTCTCGTATATTATTACCAGCCTGTGCTCAAGCTGACTGTCTTATCCATGTGTTGATTGTCCTGTCTCTCCTCTCCCTTCTCTTCCAGTTCAAAAGGGTCTGTGGTGCAAACTGCTGATTTTTTGGTGGGTTTTGTAGTTGCTTTTTCCAGGAGCACCGAAGAGGATCTTTCTCTCAGGTGGGCTTGCCTGTTCCTGCGGAGATGTGACGTCAGAGCAATGAAACAAACCCTACCAGAAGTATTCTGACCTGCAGCTAGTTGGTATGCATAGAAGGTGAGCTGTCAGCAATCAAGAACCGTGAAACCATACCGCTGTAATTTGTCTGCAGCCAAATTGCCCATATAAGCTACAGTTCTGTCCTTAGTCCATCCGCATATTTCTGCCACACACCCCCAACCCCCAAAATCTGTTGGATTTGTTCACTGATGCGAAACATTCACCTGTAAAATGATGAGAATTGAGCCTTAACTTCAGATTAACTTGTGAGAATCAGGAAAAATTCGTTAAACTGCATCGTATCCTCATGGACCAGGGCTAGAAAGGGGATTTCAGGTTTCTCTGAGCCTCCCCGCTTACCCATGAAATAGAACTTTTTAAAATTGTGTTGCCACCGCTTGTTTAAAAAAACAAAAACAAACAAACAAAAAAAACACCTAGCAATACTAGGATAAGACGCTAATGAAGTCCAAAGTTTTGCTTACTGTTTTGCAAACCAGGTAGTCTATTCAGGCGTCAACCAGTGTTCTACGAACAAGTTCCTGCTGGAAAACACTGAAGGTTGTGGTGAATATACGAGCTTCCCCCTGCCCGGCTACTGTTTTATATTAACCAGGGGGAATTTTAAAAGTCATAAATTGAAAGTGGTGGTTTGTTTTTTTTTTGTCCGTAGAGTTGTTTTTTGTTTTCATTTTGGACTCAATTACACGTCACCCAATTCTTCATTTATACTTGGGAAAAAACAAGGCCATATGTAAAAACCCTCCCACTGCCTAAGTGTCTTTCTCTTGCAACTGCCCACCCAGACTTGCCTCTTTGGGTGCATGGATGGTTAGGTCAGCCCACTGATATTCTGCCTGTTGCCTTGCCATGTAGGAGGCTTCTAATTAGCTGGAAAAGAGTATTTTTCTAACATATTGCAAGGAATAGCCAAATCTTCTTATTGAAGAAAGAAGAAACATGAAGAACGGTCACTTGTACCTAGCATAGTACAATCAGAACCTCACGGAGACCGCAGGGGACAGGCCTGTCGATGCTGGCTGTTCTTCCCACCCATCTTCCCGTGGTGATTGCCAGCTGACAACGTGGCCCCGTCTCCTCTCCTCCCCTCCCTTCCCCCATCCCTTCTTTATTGCACACAGGACATCAGTCTTCAAGGAGATGGACTTTCTTGTGGTCTGCCAGTCTCACTGGGAAAATGCTAGCCATGCCTACCTTCCTGGGAATGTTTGCAGCTTGCCTGAGGGCCCATCCCACTTCTTTAGACAGATCATCAGTGTAAATAACCACTGTGCTTAGGAGTTCATTGGTAGACGTTTTCATTTGTTGGAATGACTGGTTGGGGCTTTCCAGTGTGGAAAACGAGCAGAGAGCAGTCCATCGGGATCAATGGAAGGAAGGGACCCTTCCCTGCCAGAAGAACATCTCGAAAACCCTCGCCAGCCTCTTACACGCTGTGGAGTGACCATCCGCCCGCCCCCTCCCCCAATCCTGAGGTGTCTCCTCAGGGCGTTTCTCTAAGGTCACCTCTCTACAAAGCACAACACTAATGTATGCTTCCTCAGACCTCAGTTCAAGGGCCCCCTATTTATTTCACTGGAAACACACACACACCTGGCTTTGTGTTTGTCACCTCTCTCTGGTCGCTGCTTCTTTTACCCTTGCCTCTGTCCACCCCTTTTTAAGAGTTATGCTGGCAAATCTTACTCGGCAAACACTTTTGTGTTTGAAGGCAGTGGTTAAGGGCACAAATAACAACCACGGGGACATCTCTGTAAATGCGTCTCTCTGATTGCCACACTGCTGCTGAACAGTGTGTAGTATTTTCCCAGTCAGCTTTGCCATACTGACATCAATCATTTGAGAAAAATTATTCAGATTTTATTTTTATATCTGTGGTAACAAATATTAACCAAAAGATTTTCTGTTTGGAGGCTTCCCCCAGTTCCCCTCCCCGCAAGCTATTTGCTCACATTAACAAATGAAAGTGCCTGAAGCATAATTCATTCTTTACCTGTATACTAAAAACCCTGTTGTATTGATTTTTTTATAATAAGCCTTTTTACCTCTGTAAAAAATATATATACAAGTGTATGATGTACATTTTAGTTCTTAACTTTTTTTATGGTTTCTAATATGTATGACCAATGTAGCCATTGCTTTAAGATGTACCATGTAAATACAAACACATCCTACCAGATTGCTGGTGTCGGGTGTTTGTCTGACTGGAGACAGTGGCAGTTGATCCTTGGCCAACTTGGGAATTCCTTTCCAGAAAGATGTATGCAGAGACACCGGTCTGTTTTTGTGAGGCCTTTCCCGCCTCTAATTGTGTCATATCCCCTAGGGGAGACTGGAGCTTCTTGGGCGCAAATGCCTCAAGTGAAAGGAATGCTGCATGTGTGTCGCCACCCGGGGAACACCCCTTCCTCCTAGGCCAGCCTTCCCCCGAAATGCTCCTTTGAGGGAACAGCTGCACTTCCTCTGGGTTGTTTTCCACCAGTTCCTGCTGGACCTCAGGGGGGCGTGTGTAGTTTGGAAGGCAATTTCTCACAGAAGACAATTGTTCAGACTGCGTGACCCTTGTTCTCCTCAGAGCAGCCTTCTTGGCTCACTCTCCTTTCCAAATGGACTCCAAGTGCAGAAGCTGCTTTATTTCCAGAAAAAAAATAAAGGATGGGTCTTTTAAAGGTCACTGAGGACAAGTTTTCAGCTCCTTGTCTAGAGAACCAAGGACCCTTCCTTATAGAAAGTACAGATAGGGGCTGGCAAGATAGCTCAGCGGTCTAAAGTGCCTACTTAGGCAAGTGCAGGGACATGGTTTGATCTCCAGCACCACAGGTTGCTGAGCCGGCCACAAAAAAAAAAAAATACAGATAGAGGTCCCCTACATCTTAGTTTTAACTTCCCCAAAGGGATGAGACTTCCAAGCCACTGGCAAAAATGAAAAGCAAAGAGGAATGCTGGGAGTTGAGCAACTTGGAAACCCAGAAGGCTCTTCCAGAGCCAGCATGGTGAAGGGCTCGGAGAACACTTCAAAGCACCCTGTCCTGTGTCCTGATTACCCTTGTTTGACACTGAGGGACTGAAGCTTAGGATGGGTAATTGAGGTAACGTGCAGTCACAGCGGCAGGGCTAGTTGGGCTCGCTGGCTGCAGAGCCTGGGTCCTTGCAATAACTCGTCCCCGTCGCTTTTGCTTCTGCTCTGCAGCCCTGCCCCACCCCTTAGGCTGCCTCAGGAACAGCTTATGCTTGATGCCCTGTGTGCTACTCCGGGAACCACTACCCATGTCAGCTTTAACCCTCTGCAAAATAAAGCTTCCTCTAGATTTTCATGTAAGGAAAGTGGTATAGGAGCATGGTGTAACTTCACAGGTCACTGGACAGTCCACTGCAATATTGGCCAATAGCCCATGCGTAAGTGTGTATGGCCGCCTGAGTTTCCTCAGGTATAACTATTAGCAGACTCAAGTCCTGCTGATGGCCACACAACAGGCCAATTAGACAAAAGAGCCAGACATGCCAGCACATGAGATAGGCTGCCGTGACAGTGAGGACAGTACTCATTCCCTGTGGCTAGTGTGTCCCCAAGCACTGACACCCCTGCTGTTTGCAGTTACAAGCTGCAGTTTATGCACTATTTTTCAGGTCACTTCTACAGGTAGAAAAATGTCAAGGAAAAACTGCAAGCTTTTTATCCTAACACTAGCACTAGCCCTACCCTAACACTGACACGAGACCTAGCTCTAGCCATAAACCTAAACCTAACAGCCTAATGCAAGTATAGCCCTATCCCTAACTCTAGTTAACAGCCCAAAACACCAACCCTGAGCAAACCCTAGTCCCTAACCCTAACCTTAGCTCAGTCCAAGCCCTAGGTTTAACACTGCCCTAAGCCTCATCATAACCGTAGCCTTAACCATAACCCTAACCATGTTGTGTTTTTTGTTTTTTGTTTGAGGAGGGGGGGTCTTTTTGAGACAGGGTCTCGCTATGCAGTTCAGGCTGGCCTCGAGCTCACTTTTGTAGCCCAGGCTGGTCTCCAACTGGCATCGATCCTCCTGCCTCAGCCTCCCAGTGCTGGGATTACAGGCATGAGCTACCACGCCCAGTTCCTAACCATATTCTTTAACCCAACCATAATCCTCATCCTAAACCTAAGCCTAGTCATAGTCATAGCTCTGGCCCTAAATCTAAAACCAGACCTACCAGGCGTGGTGGCACATGCCTGTAATCCCAGCACTTGGGAGGCTGAAACAGGAAGATCAGTATGAGTTCGAGACCAGCCTAGGCTACAAAAGTGAGCTCAAGGCCAGCCTGAACTTCATAGCAAGACCCTGTCTCAAAAAGACAAAAATAAAATAAAAATAAATAAAATTAGACCTAACTCTAGCTATAAATATTTACTTCTGTGGGAACAAGAGTTTCAAGGAAACTCCAAGTACAACCTTTATTTAAAACAACAAACCAGGGCTGGAGAGATAGCTCAATGGACTATACACCTGCTTAGGCAAGCACAGGGACCAGGGTTTGATCCCCAGCACATGCTGTGCCAGCCCCATCCTCAGGCAGGCTGAGCCAGCCACTAAGACCGGGCATGGTGGCACACACCTGTAATCCCAGCATTGGGGAGGCTGAAACAGGATCACTACAGGTCTGAGCTGCATAGTGAGACCTGTACTAAATATATTTTAAAAAATAAAACAGAACAAATCCATATCAGTCTTCTAATGTAAGAGTTCATGCTAGGGGCCAGCAAGATAGCTCAGCAGTCTAAAGTGCCTGCTTAGGCAAGCTTAGGCAACTGCAGGGATCACAGTTCAATCCCTGGCACCACATGCTGAGCTAGCTCCACCCCCAGGGCAGGCTGAGCTGACTATAAACGTAAAAAAAAAAAGAGTTCATGCTAGAGAGATATTCAGAACTCTGTGGCCTGCATCTCAACTGAACAGACAGCACATTTACGTTTTTGGCCAAATCACTACAGAGGCCTGCTATACAGGCATCCTGGAAATCAGTATTGAAAATGGACATTCCAGAAAATAGACCCCCTGAGTCTAGTCTGTGCCCCAATACTGCGAGCTGTGTACCATAAAACTTAGCACTCACTAAGCCACCTCTAGTCCTGCTCTTAACTGTAACTCTAGGCCTAGGTCTAGCCTTAACACTAACCCCAAACCTAACAACTACCTATAATCTCAAGCCTATTGCTAACATAAAGCCAAGCTACAGCACTAAGCTACCAGTAAAGCTACTAACCCAAACCATACACTAAAACTAAACCAAGACCTAGTGATACTTATAGCTCTAAACACAGCCATAACCCTAGCCCTAATCCTAGAACTAACACAAAAGCTAACCCTAGCCCTAACCTTAACCTTATACTTAACCTAACTCCTAAATTTAACCTCAACCCGGACCTAACCCTAACCCTAAACCCAGCACTAACCCCAGCCCTGGTTCTAGGCCTAGCTCCAACTCTTAACACTAACCCTAAAGTTAACAGCAACCTTCACCTAAAACAGCAGAACGAATCTGTGATACCAGTTCGCCATCTAACCTAGAGTCCATTCTAGTGAGATGTTCAGA
>PVKN010009268.1:0-23989 GCA_004027915.1 Capromys pilorides
ATTTCCAAACATCCCTTTTTCTGCAAAAATGATCTTTCTGCAGCCCAAATTCTTTCTAAATATTCCTCTTTTCTTACCCATTGTTAATGCATTACTGTTATACTAAAGGGAAATATTAAGTGCTTATTGTTTTCAAAGTTATCAGCAAAGCGGCATACTCTGACAGCTGCTTGTCTGAATGGAAAAGGTCAACAAACTCGGAACATCTTGGTTCTTTTAAAAGAAAAAATGTTTAATTATGTTTCTTTAAGCAACAAGCATCTGTGTTGTACAAAAAAAAATGTGCGGTCACTTCCTTCTTATTGCAGAGTGTCATAAACACACTACTTGAAGGACTGGGTTCACATCATTCACAAGTTCTGTCATACATAAATTGCACATTTGTAATATTCTGTAACCGAATCATCAGGCAAGAGTGGCAGTGCCAAGTTCTTCTAAAATGTGGAGCTCCTCTGCCTCTCCTCAACTTGTGGACACCTGAGGGCCTGGCCTAAAATAGTCACAGTTTGGTACTCCACTCTTCTGAAACTCAGCAAATTTGGTACCCGACATACTTGACACAAGAATTTTGTCCTGGTACTTATTGTTTGTTTGGTACTCGAGGTGCAAGCTAGAACGTGGTGTCAGTTGCCTCATGACTTGCTCCTCCTTCAGACCAAACAATTTACTTCGTAGTCAGCATTTTTGGTATTCATCACACCTCCTAGAACCAGTGAGCAAGGAGTACCAAGTTACCGCTCTACCAAGGTGCAATCATAAATGGTACAGACCAAGGAAGGTTTGTTAGGGTTTGCATCTTGATGTTCCCCTCAAAGTCTCATGCAGTCTTAGATGGGGATTTTTCAGAAATGGCTGAAACTACTCTAGAGTGTGTGATGCCAGGATTAAGGTTATATGATTCGTAAATCAGTCCATGGATGGGTTGGCTTAGTTCATGGTAGGATTAAGCGTGAGCGCCATGCCCACCCTAGTACAGACAACCTGCATAAAATAGAAGGGACAGAAAAAGGCTGTCCTTCCCTCCTTGTTTTTCTGGGACTTTAGCTCGGTGGCACAGCACCTGCCTGGCAAGTGTGAAGTCCTGAGTTCAATGCCCAGTAGCAAGAAAAATATACTTAAAAAAAAAACTGTCTTGAAAAACAAATTTAATTCTTATTTGGAACAGGAATTTCTAAAGTAAAGCTGTTACACACTCACTGGGGAAAAAAAAGAAAAGCATAACAATTTTTTTTTCCCAGTGAAATACAGATGCATTTAACAACGAATAGCTTACCTAAGTAATAAAGATAATGCTAAGATTGATAGAACCCTCATATTTTGCCGAGCACTATTCTAAGCATTTTATATTTTCTAATTTACCCATTGTAACTACTCAGTCAGTAGTCATGGACATATCCTCATTTCACTGTGAGAAAACTGAAGTATGCAGAGGTTAAATAAGTAGCCCAAGGTCAAGTAGCAAAGCTAAGGTCAAGAAGTAGGGGTGTGATTCTGACTCCAACTCACACAGAAATAGCCTAGAACCTTCTGGAGGAGAATATGGCCTGCACTTCTTTCTGCATCCTTTTGTTGTTTTATTCAGCCTTTAAATAACACCAGGTCATTTCCCACACCATTACTACACACTTCCTTGAAACCATCAAATATGCCAGTGAGTCAATTTCAAATTCATGTCTCTATCCCCTTCTTATAATACTTGAAACGGACTTAAAAGACTCATAGGAGATACAATTCTGCCATTTGTAGTTTCTCCTTTTACACCAATATGTATCCTGTAAAGTCATGTGACAATACAAAAGGCAAGCAGTTATCTTGAACAGTGGCATAAATTAACACACCCTTAATTTACTTTGGAAAATGGCTCATCAACATTCCAAACTAGTGCAGAATTTACTTTAAAGTATTTGCTGCTTCCAGCCCCTCTTTCATACAGAACCCCAGAGCCAGTCAACCACAACTCAAGGAGCTGAAATGCTTCCATCTGCAAGGTTGGTCTTAGGTGATAATTTGCCAGGCCACTTACAGAACAGGATGAACAGCATTCTTGGGAAGCATCCCAAGGGCACTAGCCTCCAGGCCAGAGTTTTTGCAACACATGTCAAGTATGTGCCTTCCAGCTACTGTCTTTTGCTCTTCAACCCCAAATCCATTTTCAGGAAAGCTGGGTTTCCCGAGTGATCCCCTTGGCAAAACTCATGTATTTTCAAGACATTCCATGCTGAGTTTGCTCCCTCTTGTTTGACCAGAATCCAGGACACACCCTCCTTTCCGCACAGCTTCTAGCCCTCTGCTTGGTGTTAAGCAGACACTTAATAAACGCATGGTGGGATGGAGCTGAGATTTGGAAGGTGTACAGTCCTGGCCCTGGGTGGCCACCTTGTGGAGTCTTCTCACATGCTGCTAATTGGAATATTACAAGTGATTGTATCTAAAAATGCCACTTACAATGACCAAAAGCAACAGGATGCTGATGCTAAGTTAAGAGAAGGAGTAACTGTCAAGGAAATTGCCAAAGACAGATGCTTAATGAAGCTCAGGATTGAAGCTTTCTTAATCACCAGCCCTCATGTCCACTCTCTCCTTCCACTTATCTCTCTCCCTCACCCACTACTGTGCTTACCCTTATAAACCATCATATTCTGGGACAAAGAGAGGGGGAACAGCCATTGTCCCATCTGCCCTACAAAGATTCTGGAAGCACCGGAATCTTTTTCAGTGGCCTGGTCTACAATAATTTCAATAGTAAAATGACTTCTCCATGTGGGGAAGTAGAATGAGAAGAACGTATCCACAAAGCCCTGGCAAGGTGACCTAGCTCTCTGGCTAGGAAGTGAAATACAGGCTCCCAGCCCTTACATCCCTGGAAGGACACTCCTCACTAATGTGTAGGGAATCTGCACCTCTGCATTTTCCATGAGGCAAAAAACAGGCAGAAGTGTAGCTGGTGTCTGGGGCTGAAGTGGGTTTTCGTCACCAGGTAGAGGTTTTGTTAAGCATTCTTGCCCCTGGCAATGATCTAATATTTTATAGTAACCACGCCCTTGATGATGAGGGCAATGGTGACGATGCCAATGCTCACAACTCACCAGGAGCCTGCTGCCTGCTGGGCATTTCACACATATTAACTTTAATCCCAAAGCACCAAAAGGTCACTTTACCACTTGCATTGTACACAGCTGAAGCATGAACAGCTTCCGTGAGTTGTTCCAGGTGGTAGATATGGTGAGCAGAGGAGCTGGGATGAAATGCCAAACTCATTATCTCCTCATGACCCTTCCCCTAGGCTCCAACCTGCACACACCTCTGCCTTCCAGTCACTCCCAGGAACCATTCAAGAACCATTGTTCCCTCCCAGGGAGGCTACAAAACTGGACTGTTGTTTAGCTGCTAGGAATTTCTCTGCCTGCATATGCAGCCCCTGAGAAGTCCATGTGTTGGGGAAGAATGGCGGTGGTGGAGGGGCTGACTCACTGCCTGCCATACTGTGGGCTGGGGCCAAAACTGTCCAGGGTGCACTGCCTGGGGCTCTGTATGCCGTAAATGTTGGGACTGCTATCCTCACCTCCATCAGGCTAGAACCAGGGAAACCTGATTCAAGTCAGCAGCAGAGGGTCATCTCTGAGTGCTCACTGTCATCTCCTCACTGCTGCATCCTGCCATCCCAGCCCCAGATGGGCCTCTCTTCTTTTTAAGGTGTTTTCTATCATCCAAAATGGGGTGTGTAACTTCCCTGGTGGAAAGATGAGAAAATGCCTGGTGTCTCCTGCATTCATAGAGCCCTGTTTCTTGCTAGAGAGAAGCTAGGGGATACACTGCAGAGGGATCCTAATGCTGGCTTCCAGCTGGACTCCTCTCCCAACTCACTGAGGGGCTTTGAAAAAAACACTTACACCATTCCATGGGCCAAGGGCAGCGGGAGGGGTTTGCCCCCAGAGCAGCACTGAGGAGACTTCCAGTCCTGCAGGAGAATTCAGAACAGTGCCCATGGGCCACAGGAAAATAGGGAGGGACCCTGCTTGCCTCCTCCTCCCTCCAGTTCTACAATGGTAATACAGAGATGTTTAGCCTTGACTGAGAAGTGAGAAATGGGAAGATCTCAGCTGTGACACTTGGGAACCTTTGGAATCTGCACCAGACCAGCAGGGAGGCTCCCACCTGAGTGAAATTGGGTGAATCACTACAAGAGCTTTTGTTTTTGAGAATGCCTGAGGTGGCTCAGTTTCCTGTCACTCACTTCTCAGCCTGTGCTTCAAGTTCGCTCTCCCAGGAGCTATCAGACACAGCCCGGTGTGGGTGCCGGGAGCAAACGTCCAAACGAGTTGTCACAGTGTCAGCCATCTAAACACAAACCAGAATGAACAACTCAGCTTCCTGCAGTGACGGAAAGGACCATGGAGAGACAGCAGCATTGTCACTGACAAACACACCTCATGAGAGAGGAGCCAGAGACCCTGTGATGACAGAGCGGGAAGTGTTCTCGCAGGATCTTTCCACCTTTGGCTGAAAAAGCTCCTTCAGTAGCAGTGGCTTCTATGAGATCAGTCTGCAGACCTCCCAGATGGTTGAACAAAAACCAGCCACCTTGGAACATCCTTGGGAGGGGGGCATCCTTGAGAGATAGGCTGCGGGGGCAGGGAGAGACATCGATGCTGAGAGACAGGCTCATGGCCCCTCATCACAAGAGACATCTTCAGCACAAGGGAGGGGACTAAGCCTCAAGAGGCACAAGGTTTTCTTGCACCACAGTTCCACCTTCCCTGTGAATTGTGCATGCCTCAGAAACTCTCACTCAGCATAGGAAAGCCACAATCACTACCTTCTGCCGTAGAACCTGAAAATAAATTGAGAAGGGAGAAGAGGATAGGAGAGCACCATGGGTCGTCTCTTCTCCTCACAGATGCCCTGGCCCCTTGCCTCTTGGGACCACTTTTCTGCGTACCCTGTTCAGCGTCACCACACTTTTGCCTCACCAGTGCTCCAGGAGTCACTGTCTGCTTGCTTTCCTTTGCTGCAGCCCCTATTGCCTGCTTAGCTATTCCATGGTTTATTTCTTATGTTGATTGCTTTCTGGCTGCTTTCTTTTGCTAAAAGCATAGCGATCTCTACCTGTTTCTTCACTGTTGGATTCCTGACGCTGCAGCTAGTGTATGGCACAGAGTAGGTCTTCAGTGAAGACTCTTGCATGAGTGAATCAATCAGCTCTGGTTGCCTGTGGAGCTGGCTTTGCCAGGCCCTGCTTTTTCAGCTAGCTCAGAAGGTAGGTGACTTCTGAAGACCTCTGTTCTCCTGGTGCATAGCTAGGGTTTTAGTGCCAGTAGACAGGCTGTGGGGCTCCCCAGGCACCTGGATTTCAACTGGAGTAAACAAAACAAGGGGGCACCAGAGAGATATGATATTCACCCAGACAGAAGTGAAAGCCAATCCCAAATAAGCAGAAATGTGTTGGAAGGCAGAAATGTGGAAGTCTACTGAAAACCTGCCACTTGCTCTAGGGTTATCAAAGAAGAGACTTGTCTTGCTTGGGGACAGCTGCTTCTCCCTTTAGGAGTCACTACAGGGTCCCAGGATACCCTATGCTGTCACTTCATCTCTTGTTGACATGTCTTCTCACTTCCCTTCTACTGATTTGGCAGATTTTTGTTAGCAGTTTCAGTGTGTGTGACAGTCCTAGTATTCCAGTAAGTACACATCACACACGTTACACGTGTGTGCACAGAGAGAGAAGAGCGAACAAAGGCATATGGGAAAGACAGACACAGGGGAAACTCTGTGTGTGTGTGTGTGTGTGTGTGTTACACAGGCATGCCAGAGAGCTGCTCAGACTCACAGAAAAAAGGGAAAACAGACCAATGTGGCACTGAAAAAGATAAGCATATCATGACAAAATGACAATGACATCTCGCAGTAGGCATTCATGTGCTGCAGAAAAAGTGTCCACAGAAAGCAGGGCTTGCTGAGTGAGAACTAGAGAAGAACTCACATAACCATGAAGTAGACACAGCATCCTGGCTACAGAATTGCTCATACTGCAAAGAATCAAAGGAATAGCTAACGTTCTCTTGGTACCAGATATCGAGCTCCACAGCTTACATGAGCATTATTTCGTTGGCTCCTTGTCACTCGACTAGCAGATGAATCCTAGTGACTGCACCCCGCCACTTTACAAATTGAGTCTGAGGCTGCTAACTGGACATCTCTGTCCAAGGGCACTGCTCACCATCCTCTGCTTTCTCACCTGGCAGCAGGTCTTCTGTATCTCCCGATGCCACATCTCCATCTCAGACCATGGCACTTGCTGCTCCCTCTGCTGGGTCGTTTTACCTGATCATCACCCACTGCTGTGTCACTGGTTTTGGCTCTTTGCTTACACATTCCTGCCTTGGGAGCTTTTCTGTGAAAGCATCTTTCAGAGAGCGTCCTCTGGTCTGCTGGGTGTCACTTTACTCCTGAGTCAGTTTCACTTTTCTGCACTGGTGCATGGTGAACCTATGGCATGTGTGCTGCAGTGGGCATGCAGAGTCCTGTCTGTCACAATGCAAGCCAGGTTGTCTTGGCAGCAAGCACTGCATGATTGTTGTCTTTGCTACACTAAAACTTCAGTATGCAGGTTTAGTGGCAGTGCTGGCACTTTGCAATAAATAAGTAGGTTGCAGTTTGGGCTCACGATCTAAAAAGTTCACAATTACTGATCTACACCGTTATTCAACATCAGTCGTTTGTCATTCCCTCAAGTCATCCATTGATTGTTCAGAAAGCAAGATGTCTGAAGACAAGGACTTATGCTACCTTGTCCACATGGTGTCCCCAGTGCCTGAAGATCACCTGACACACAGTAAGTGATCCAAAAGTAATTATCGGGGATTGAATGAATGAGGTTCTGAGAGAGTTAAGAACTTGGCTAGGGACACAGAGCCACAGGTGTACTACATGTTTATGTGTATATACACACACATGTATGCAGGCACACATGCATGCATGCAAATACACATGCATGTAGGCACATTATCCATTCTCTACTTCTGTTAGCCATGCAATTCTGCCTTTCCCTCCACCATCTAGCCATTCTCTTTTAGGCCTAGAGATGGACTCTTTCAGCATGTGGAGGGAGGAAGACTTGAGCCAAAGAAAGCTTCAAATATCCATGAAGAGAGGTTTAGCTCCAGCTTTCTTGGCCTGCTTACCACGTGCAAAGAGGAATACTCTCAGGACCCAGAGAGCTTCTGAGGTGCCAGGGAACCTCTAACTCTCTGCTTCTTAACTGAAGCCAGAGTCCTATCATCTCTAAATCCTAAGCATCATCTCCAAGCAGATGGCCCCAGCCCAACCGAGAAGCAGAGGGCTCCAAAGGAGGGCTGCTACCATCAGGAGTGGTGATGTGCTCCACAGTTTCACTCTCATCAACCCCACAGGAATATGTTGGGGCCCTGCTGTGGGTACTGGACACAATGACTTGATCAAGAGAGGCAAGGTCCCTGCCTCAGGAACTTCTGGGCTAGTGCGTACACAGAGGGAGGAAACCAAATAAGCAATGGGAGGAATAAGCAGGATGACAAGATGGGAAGAATCATAATGCTAAGGTAGAGAATGCCTTGGATGGGTGGTTAGCAAAGCTCTCTTCGATGCTGTTTTTGAGCAAAAGCTACAGGCGAGAGCGGGTCCAGTCAGGAAGAAGACAAGGCTTTGCCAGCAGAGGGGATAAAGAGTACAACAAGAAGGGACCCAGCAGGTCCTGAGACAGGAGGGAGGCCCTGGCCAACATTAGAAGAACTGAGGGTTCTTCATTCTAACATAGGCCCCCTGAGTTGTGGTTCCAGTCACCACACTGCAGGGTCAGAAGCCAAGAGTCGATCTGGAAATCCAGGTGTCAGATATCGCTGCTGTTTTAGGGTGGACTTTAGTGTGCAGTCATAGGAGCAATAAGATCAGCAAATTGAAACAAAAGGCTCAAGAATCACAGGCCTTTTGGGAGCAGATTATTCTGTTCATTCATCTGTTTGATGCATAGGTATTAAGTACTTAAGTGTCACACACTGTCCTAGAGGACTATGACATAGGAGTGAACACAAAAAACAAAAATCCAAAAGCTTTTATGAGGAGGCTGGCTCTGGGTGGTAGACCAGTTGAAACTGCCCTAGCATGCTGAGGGAAGCTGTAAGCAAGGATGCTGAGGAGAGTCGGCCGTGTCACTCTCTGGAGAGGAGAACTCTACTCCAAGGAAACAATGAGGGCAAAGATCCTGAGCAGCAGTACGCTGACATATGGGAGGACTGTCACACAGAACATCTCTGTGTCTAGAGTGCTTGTCCCTGCCCTGACTTTGAAAGGGTGGGGTGTGGTGAGAGCAAGAGAGAGAGCAGAGGATGGTGAAGTCAGACATTTTGGGGGACAAAGCACACAGACTCTTTTGGACCTCCATGAGCACTTTGGCCAGTACAGGGATTTGATCAGAGGAAAGATGTGACCTAACTTAAATGTTAAGAGGTAAAACACTATGTTGAGAAAGGACTGGAAAGATGAAGATGGGAACATGGAGAAAAGTTAAGGGGGAGTACTGCAAATATCCAGGCTGCAGCCACGGTAATGGCAGTGAAGTAATGGGAGTTGGTCATATTCTGGTAATACTTTGTATAGCCATAGAATTTCCTGACACATTGTATGTGGTGTAAGGGTTAAGGAAAGGATCCAAGGGTGACTCTAAAGTTTGTTGCCTTGGGCTGGGGAGATAGCTCAGTGGCTAAAGTGCCTGCTTGGCAGGTGCAAGGACCTGAGTTTGATCCCTGGTACTGCATGCCATGCTGGCCACAGAGACCGGGCATGGTGGCACACACCTATAATCCCAGTGCTGGGGAGGCAAAGACATGAAGATCACTATGAGAGCCTGAGCTGTGTAATGAGACCTTGTACCAAATAAGTATATAAAAATTTAAATGATTTAAAGTTTGTTGCTTGGGTAGCATGATAGCTATCACTTGATCATTTGAACTGGAAATGAACACAAGTATGATATATTGGATTAGGAGGTAAATTTGGCTTTGGTCATGTTAGGCTGAAGATCTATGAGATGGACAAATAAAAATGGCAGATAGCCAATTAGATGTGGAGTCAGGAGAGAATACAGGAACTGAGATGCATGAGTACCCAGACCAGATGGCATTTAAAGTGATGAGACTGCTTGACATCATTCAGAACAGGAATTATATTAATAGAATAGAGAGACAAGCAGGAGGGCTTAGAAAAGGACACTGAGAAAAGGTGGACAATGAGAAACAGGAAACTCAAGATGTGGTTCTTAGAGTAATACACACACACACACACACACACATACACACATATATATATATATATGTGTGTGTGTGATATATATATATATATATATATATATATATATATGTATGTGTGTGTGTGTGTGTGTGTTTGTTTGTTTGTTTTTAAGATAGGGTTTCTCTATGTAGTTCAGGCTGGCCTTGAACTTGTAACTGCCATCTTGCCTCAGCCTCCCAAGTTCTGGGATTACATGCATACACCACCATGCCTGGCTAGAAGCAACATCTTGAAGAAAGCCAAGCTGCTCTGTATTAGTCACTTTCTCATACCTGGGACAAAATAGCTGCCACCAGCAATTTAAAAGAAAAAAAAGTTGTATTTTTATTCTAATTTCAGTGGGTCCAGTCTACAGTTGGCTGGGCCCAAGGTGGAAACAGCATGGTGCAAAGGCAAGGCAGAGGAGAGCTCCTCCACTTACGGTAGTACAGTAGTGAGGGCAGAGCCAGGGTAAGAATCCTCCTTTCCAGGCCATGCCTCATTAAGGCAGGCCCCACCTCCTAGCACTGCAATCAGCTCAGGACTCATCAGTGATCACTAATGGGTATAGTGCCTCATGATCTAATGGCTTCCCAAAAGCCCAACCTCTGGGCACATGAGACCAAAGGGAGCATTTTATATCTAGACCATAACATGCTGTAAGTTTGCATTTTATTTTTTAATTTTTGTTTTTTAAAGTGAGTACAAAACAGTACTAAAACAGAAAAATTACAAATGACACAGAATTTTACTAAACAAAATAATATGAATTTCACAGTATTTGTTGTATTGCATAGTATTGTCTTCAAATTAGTTTTTTTTCATATTACCAGACAGATGCATGCAAAATTGGAAGATAAAAGAAAAAAAGAAAGAAATATATAAGAAACTAAGGAGAGAAAATGATAAGAGAATTGAAAAAAGGAGACAAAACAAATTAAGCAACAACTGCTCCTTTCCATAGATCAGCAGAAATCCACAGTACAGTTGTCCAAACCATCTTCTTACATGCATAGATAAATCTCTTTTCCTCCCTTCCTCTGCTGTCCTTCTCCTCAACTCAGCAATTCTTTCCTTTTTAGCAGGTTCATTCCTTTTCCTCAGTCTCTACTGTACCCTCCAGATTTTATTTTGCTCTTTCAGGTTCTTGCATAAGGAAACAATGCAATGTTTGTGCATGCAGGTCTGCTGTTTCTCACTCAAGAGTATGGTCTCTAGTTGCATCTGTTTAGTGAAGGGCTTTCCTTCCTGCTCTGTTTTGAGTGCTTTGCTCATAATAACTCTACCAATTGTTCCATTGCACCATCATCCTTCACCGTGCTGTCACCATAGCACTGACCTGGGGATCAGACGACTACTGTCACCAGATTTTAGAAATACAGTTCCATTTCACATAGTGACACCTGTCTGCATGTGTATTTTCCATGGCAGTTTTACCTTACATTAGCAGAGTTCAACGTCTGCCACAGGGGCTATGTGTCTTCCAAGCCTTAATCTATTCACTACTTGATCCTTTACAGAACAGTGTAGTGAGCCTGAGATTAACTCACAGGTTTTCAATGTCATTAAACATGTATTTCCAGAATATTAAGTCTTGACCTCACATATAAAAAACATAATCAGAGGGTGACCAGGTATGACTCTTGGATAATTCCAGACTCTTCAAATGAAGCAAGTCTCTATCAGTTTCATTTCACAGATGATAGGATCAAGACACAGGGAAGTTGAATGACTTGTCTGAGGTCACTAAGCTAGTGAAGCTGGGGTTTGGGCTTGAAATCCATGATTTAAATGTAAAAACCCAAACTACAACCAGCACATCAATGGTTCCCAAAGAAACACAAAGGGCTGGTGTTTTGTAGACATAGAAATGGGTTTTCAAAAATTCTAATGGTTGTGTTTTATTTGTATATACATTAGGTACAACTGGTACCTCAGATATGTTTTACTATTTTAGACACAAAGTAGAATATATAATTTGAAACAATAAGCACATTTAAATATGATCATTATTTTTTAAAAAGTCAGGAGGAGATAAAAATCACAGTGATGATGTTATCAGCTGAATTATGTCCCCTCCTAAATCTATCTGTTGTAGCTCGGATGCCCGGTACCTCAGCATTTGAGAGCTTTCAGGGAAGGACAGAAGTCACTACCAAGCATCTGCCCCTGACCAGCAGATGTGGTTCTGCAAGAGTGCTGGCTTATCATGGTGGTGGCAGACCTACCCTCAGACAAGGGCTGGAGTAAGTCTCGATACCTTGGGTCCAGTAAATCCCCAGGCATATTCACTAAGCTATTCTTGCCCTTGATTCTATCCTGCATGCCCAGTGAGTAAAGCAAGCCTGGGTTCTTTACGCGCTGTTCACTGAGTCTGGATCTCACTCCCTGCCTGCCTTTTCCTTGACCTGGACTTCTGAGGTTCACCCCAGTTGCATTACTATATCTGTCTGACTTGAAATCTTGCTGCAGTGTGTAAAACATAAGAACCTCTCTATTTACAAAGCATTTACTCAAGGCAAGCCTTGATGGTAAGCGAATATGCATTATCTTCCTTCATTCTTAGGACACTATCCTGTATGATTGTTACCTCTATATGGCAATGCAGAATACTGATGCTAAAGAGCTCAGGAAATTACTTGAGAGCACAATAGTAGGATCCATAGATCCATGCTGAGATATTCTGATGCTAAGACCTGTATATTTAACCATTGTGCTATGAAAAGAATCCACAAAACCAGTGGACACTACTGTTGACCCAGGTGATAGGGGTTTGAGATTGGGAGGAGCAGTTCTAGAATTGCGGGAAAGTCCACCTCCTCCATTCCTTCTTTCTCCTCCTTTCCAATATGCTCACAATCCAGAGCTCCCAGCATGCCTCACCACCAGCAAACAAGGGTCCAGATGAGGACTTCAGGGAGGGAAGAATGTTTCATATTATGACTCTGTTATCAGATTTGGCTGATAACTTGTATTATCAGGTTATATTTTCTATCTTTGTAAGTCATTCAATGTTTTAAGTCTGGGGTTCAGAAATCTTAGCTTTCAAGCCAGGTAAAGAACCTTGAAATATTCAATGCCTTGTACAGATATTGGATCTTCCCCAAAAGATTCATCCCACCAATGGGAGCTGTTTTCCCTTACCCATTAGTGTCTCAGAAGGAGGCATGGAGTAGGGAGTAGGGGCCCTGTTAAGAAAAATAAGGAACACAGACAAAGGGAAGCTTTGCCCCCATCTGTTGACTCCATCCAAGGCGTCTCCAACCTCAGGGCAAAATACTCTACTCTAGCTGGGCATGAGGCCATTCCTAAGCCATGGCAGCCTCAAGCAGGGCACCACAAAGGGCCCCAGTATGGCTGAAGCCAGTAGACGAGGCATCCCCACACTGAGAGGAGATGTCATGAGCTCTTAGGGTGGGTGGAGTTGTTGTGGGCTGCCAAGGCATAAAGCACAAGCCCTGTGGGTGGCATAATATGGAATTCATCATCCCCACTCTGCAGAGAGGGGGCAGGCGAAACAATCCAGACTCTGTCAGCAGGCTCCTCCAGAGAGTTCAGGCCACATTAACGGAGATGAATAAGAGGGAGATCTGTTTCTCATGGCTGTTGTCTCAGCCACTCAGAGCCAAGGCATTCATATTCATGGGGTGGAAGGACAACTCCCAGGGGTGACCCGTCTGACACAGATATGATGGACAGAGGTACAGCCGTGTTGATCCTCAATTGGGATGGCTTTTCGGGCAAAAATATTCTGGGTGGTAAATAATGGGACCCTGGGAAATACCCTTAATTATATGGAATTTCTTAAGAAAAAAAACTTTTTTTTTGCCTGCTGTAGAATTAAAACTCTTGGTCTGAACTCAGGACCCCTGAAGAACTTAGTTCCAGAACCAAGTCCAAATATAACTTTCTGATCATTTTCAGTCAACAACAATTCTGACACTTATTATTCTTGTTGTGTCCTCATGGGATCCACTGAAAATCCAGAGTTGGGAATACATATGAAGGCTCAGAGCACAGACTGCATCATCTCATCTTACCATAGGCTGTTTCCTAAATCTTTATCCATCTAGCCTTTCCAGGATACTCCACTAACCAGACTCTGTTGGTAACAAATCTTTGCCTGTAACAGATCTCTAGGATCCAGGCAGATGAGTTTTATAAGACATCATCCTCTGTGCAGAGAAATATGGATCAACTTGGGTGTGTGTAGTATGTTTCTTCAAAAGGCAGCAAATGTTGGCCCTGAATGCACACACATCATCATTTTGAAGCTAGTGAATTTGTTCTAGATTCATGGGTATTTTGCTATTTCGAATGTCTCCAGCCCTTGTTATAGCACACCCAGCTCCAGTCCCCAGGCAGTGTAACTGAAAGGATACACAGTGAGCCAAATAAATCAAATCACCTCTCTGCAGCTGACCTCCTGTAGTTTCTATAGAGCTACAGGCTAGTATTTAGTTATAAGACAAATGTCTAGCAGAACTGAAAGAGCCTTACCTGCCTTTCTGACATGATGTAGAGTTGCTCGTGATCCTTGGAGAATGCCATATCCCGAAGGACTGGACCAGGGTCTACCACCTGCACAGTCTCATATTGCAGGGCATTGCCCCTCGGCCCATCCACTCGGATCTGCAGAGAAGAAGAAGGGGAAGCCAACATGAGTTCAAATCCTAGATTGCTCATTTTGAAGGGGCACTGGGCAAAGAGTCAACCCTCTGAGTTTTACACTGGATAGTTTCTTTTTAGCCATTAAAAACACTGGCTAATTTTCAGATCTTAGTATAGATATG
Organism: Capromys pilorides; assembly: GCA_004027915.1. NCBI lineage: Eukaryota > Metazoa > Chordata > Mammalia > Rodentia > Capromyidae > Capromys > Capromys pilorides. The sequence goes on from PVKN010009268.1 coordinate 14,094, forward strand.
AGGCTCTGCAGCCTCCTAGAGGTTCTATTCATGTCCACAGAGAAGCAGATGTGGGCATTACAGGAAAATGTACTTCTGGCATGAGTCATCCTCAGTCTTCCAAGAACACTTAGGAGAGCAGATCATCCTTGGACCATTCCTAAGTCCTTCCTAGAACTGCTTTGACAGAATAGAGACAACTAGAAAAGACTTTTGTTCGCACAACCCATCACTGAGAGCAGACATGGAAAAGATAGGGGCTTCCCAATCTGACTCAATGCTTATCTGGACCTAGAGTGTTGGACCTCATCTCCAGAATCATCATGAAATTGTGCACACAGACCCAACATGACCGCAACTCAGAACTAATAACACCATCTGCATAAGTTGGGAATAAACACTACTGAGAAGGTAACTAGGCAAGACCTAGCAGACTGTCGAACTCAATTAGCTGCCACTAATGCAGGACTCTGTAAATTAATCCTGTTAGAATTTAAGAGTTCTGGATAACAAAACTAAAAAAAAAAACATTATATTCCAAATACTCTTATATACACTCAGTTTTAATGCATAATTTTTAACCTTTCACAAGACTGAAGAAAATAAAAGAATTATTCAGAAAAACTAAATTGTAGAGTGGACATCGTGTTGATGATCACTAATCACATTAGGACACCAAATAGTCTGATGGTCAGTGTTTTGTTAAGTTCATCAAACTCTGGACCAGGTTATTTTGTAGTTCATATGTTTGATTTTAAGTTTGTTCCAGGCCTTGGTTTCTTTGTCTTTGTTTTTTCTCCCTTTTAAGCCTTATTTTGAAGCTTTCTAGACATCAGATAATGTTCAATAGCTCACTGATATGCTCCTATAAATTGTGTGGCCCTACTGTCCATTTGTCATGGCTTGCAAGATTCCCCTAGTCTCTGTTCTACCCTCTCACACCTTCCAAGCAGGATTAAACCCACTCTGCTTCCTAAGGTTGCCCTTAATTAGCATATGCAAACCAATTTAATCTCATGCTTTTACCACAGTGATCCAGACAAAATGGACTCAAGTTCATCAATAGATTAGGTCAGACCAAAACAAAGACACAGGACAAAGGGAAGAATCTCTCCCCTCCCCTCCCCTCCATAGGGTCAGAGAAGCACCATGCCTCCAATTTCTGTTGGCAGCTCTCCTGTGAAAGAAAGGGGAGCTGAACCCCGAGATGGCAAATGGTTGGTCCTTGGAGTTGGCATTGCCATCAAGTCACTGAAACCAAATCACACCACACCCTGCCCAGGTTGGGACTTCTCAGTTACTCAGGATATTTCCTTATTGTTAGAGCAATGTAAGTCTCCCTGCCACATCACAAGTCATAACTGACAATAGCTCAAGAAAATGAGACCCAAGTACACAAAGCAGCTGGCCTGAGCTGAAAACTCTGGAGGCATAATCAGAAGCCAGATTTGACTCTAAAGACCTTGTTCACTTAAGAGGCCTAGTTCCTGAGAGGACAGAGGGTTCCTTCCTGATTTCCTTCCTGATTGGTGCCACCTAAAGCCTGGAGGCTGACACTCAAAAATAATTCCAAAGACTTTCTAAGCATCCATGAAGTTAGTGCTCAAAAAGTTGTGCTTGAAAATATTTACTTTTAAAGTGAACAAAGAAACCAGTAAAGACACCTCCTTGAAGATTTCTTACTAATCTCATGAAAAAACAATAACAAAGGAAAAAAAAAAAAACAAGTGAAAAATTAAAGAGAGAATTGTAGAACCCTGCAAATTAAAATGCCTTGATTCTCATAGTCCCCCTCTTATGCCTGCCTACAAGTCCATCCCGGCCAGGCATTTTCTTAATCTGAATGAAACAGGAGCTCATGCAAAACCAATTGGGATTATCATCCAAGTCTGACTGTGCAGCAATGGCCTTGGCCCCAGGCCCAGGCAGGCTCCATCTGCAGCTGGGAAGTGCCCTGGAGTGGGAGCAGAGAGTGATACTGAGTCCTGGCTAGCCTCCAGGCAGCTCAGGCCACTAGCAGGAGCAGGCTTCCATGGGGAATGCCTGCGGAACTAAGTCCCATCCAGTGCCCTTGGTCTGATCCGCAAAGGAAATAAGATTCAGCGCCCTAGTAATCTTCTTTATCATTTAGCTCCAACTTCTTTGCTTCTTAGAATGAGATGAATTCTTTGCATATATGGACATCAGAGGTGACCTGGGGCAGGGAAAGAGCGATGGATGAGGAAAAGAAAAGGACACGCCAATGAAAATACTTTTATAGGCATAGCCTTCACTATCCCTCAACTTCTGCTCTCTGCTAGATTGGGAGTGCACTTGAGAAGACATTCCTCCCTCACCCCACTCTAGCCTGGAGCTTTCTATAGAACAGGAAGGAACATACTCATTTATCTATTTCCTGGAAGACTGTCTCATAAGACATGACTAAAAGAAGTTTATGATGGAATCTGCTGAGTGTTTGAGGGATAATCCTAAAGCTTAGGGAGAATGGGCTGGCTCTTAGGCTTTTACATCTACAAATAACAAGAACTACTCTTTACTGAGTGACTACTGTGTCTTAGACATTGGTACCTTATAACTCCGTAAAGTGTGCATTGATATTGTCCCGAGGTACAATTGAGTTATAATTTATTCAAGGTCCAACTTCTAGTGAATGGCATGACCTAGACCCATACCAGAGGCTGACTGATTCCAAAGTCCATACTTCCATGGGTTTATAGGCTAAGCCTAGTGCTCCCCAAGAACCAGGACACCTGGGTGAGGTAAGCCTGCATCTTTACATGAAGTTCAAGCAGCCTGTGTTAAATCAGCATGCTCTCAGGTGTGGTGAAGGAACCATGTTTTTATCTACCACTGCTCTTTGGGGAGAGGAATGTGCATATAAATGAGATGCTGATGTAAATTTTCGAAATAATGAGCCCTTATGTTTCAGTTTTATACCTTGCAAAGCATTCTTAAATAACACTGTCTCATCTGATGGTTGTAAAAGTTTTATATTGTTACCTGCTAGTATAATTATTCTCATCATACTGATGAAGTAACTGAGAGGCGAGCTGTTCTGAGTCTTGCCCAAAGTCCAGTGGTAAATCAATGTCAGGCCAGACCAGAGCCCAGTTCTCTTGATTGCTGGCTCAGTGCTTGCCTCTTAGCTTTTCAGATTTTTCAAATATCTTTGAAGAGGTTCTATATGAAAAGGTATTTAAAATAATGTGTCTCTATGAGCCCAGCAGCTGGACCAAGGTAAGAAACCTGATGTGGGGGCAGGAAGGAATGTGCTTCTTTGTGGAATGGTACTGAGAACTCCCCAAACATGAGTGTCACCCCTAGTCCTATTAATGTTTTTTATAAGTGATCCAGAGAGGGTAGCAGGAAAGTTTGCAGGTGATTCTAAATCTCTGGGTCACCAAGAAGCCAATGGACAATGGAGATGAACCACAGAATGATGTTCTACCTTTGTAGGGCTGACCAAGAGGAACGAACTGTGACAGAAACAAAGAGATCTGGGATTATAGGTCTCTTGGAGCAGAGTTAACACTTGCCATGTTCTTCACAGTGCCTAAGGCATGGTTGGCACTAAGTAGCTAATGAGTAGATAAAACCACATTCTACCATTGAGCAGCTAGATGATAAAGGGAAGAGGCAGGATCAGGGAAAAGGGCCTCAATACCACTTTTTACTCCCACTATTTTAGGGAAGCCAATGAAATGTTGGCCAGCATCCCAACAGGATTTCAAAATTACGTGGACCAACAGCCATCATCCTATCCAACTTCATTTGAACAGGAAATATCACGTTGACTTCAACCTCATAAGACAGAAGCATAATCCAGACTTTTGTAACTCTAGAACAGGCAGGGATAAAGAAAAGGTTAAGATGGAGGAAAACAAAACAAAACAAAACAAAAAACATTGCTAGTGGCTGTGTTAGTCATGAACATAGAGACCATTATTGGGCCACAGATGAAAGAGACTGATGATGTATAGTGTGCCTAAGGAGAGTCATCTAGAGAGAACATATTCTCTCAGGCTCTCACAGAGAGCAAACTGGTCAAGCAATGTCCATGACTCACCCAGATGGCTGACACTGAGAAAAGTTCTACAAAATGCTATACATGGTTTCAAGGTAAATCCTGAGGGGATTTGACTGATCTGGTCAGATACAAAAGTTACATGTTTTGTTATATAGGTCTTGCTTTAAGTTGGTCTTAACCATCCAGCAGAAAAGTTTAACCATGAGGCATAAAAAGTAAAGCCAGATAAGCATACCAAGCTGTAAAAGGCTCAAGTCAACAGCTTCCGACATTGCCAGTTCTGCGAATAACCCACTACTATTATGGAATATTGGACTATGCATACAACTACTTTCTTTTAGTTCAATGAGAAGAAATATTTGTATCAATAGTGTTTAGAAAAGTTATCATATCTGTATCATGTCTACATCTTGTATTCTGAACAACTACTATGAAGACAACAATATGCATTATATTAATTATTGTGGCTGTTCTACTAATGTGTTTTGAAGCTGTCTCATTGTTATTTCTTATTAAAAGTAATAAAATTATTTTTAAAAGAATGTGAAACAGTTGCTCCCCCAAATCAGATTTGTTAGATTGCATGGTATTTATGACACTTGTGGATCACCCAGGCAATGGGAAAACATCACAACAACATTTGATATTCCTTTAAAGGTGGAAACTGTAAAGAGACCAACTGTGGGTCATGAATACAAATTGTGCTATTTTGAAGGTGCTATAAATTTCTGAAGTTGACACCAAGGAGGAAACCACATCCCAATATTCCAGAAGGAGTGATTTAGTTCTTGCTTCCTTGTCACCTGCCACATGTTTGTCATGTGCTTGCTGCTTCTAGGCTCATAGCAAGAGCACTCTTCTTCTCTGGAAAGGAAGCACGGGGAGTGCCAGTCCTGCCTTGCAGGTGGATCTTGAGGGCTCAAATTTCACATCATTAAAGCTAAGTAAAAGATACTGCAGCAGAAGGTTTTCAAAGACTTTTAATTCTTCCTCATGAGAGGTCTGACTAACTGACTGAGGTGTAGCCACGGTGATCAGTCCCACTTAAGCAAGGACAACATGTAGTCTGCATGTGTACAGTAAATGACAGGATATCCAACATGACAGGACTGACTATGAGAGCCTGACTGAAAACATACAGAAGGAGTAACAGCAGATTTACTAAAAAACTCCTGAGGAAACATAGCCTCTTAGCTCAGTAAAAAGACTGATACAAAGTAACAAAATTAATGGAAATGACATAACATCCTAAAAGGGAGGTAAGTTAAGAATATGGGAAAAAGGGCCAGCCAAATAGCTCAGTGGAAGCAGGCGCAGGGGTCAGGGGCTTGATCCCCAGGCCTACCATGCCAGCTCCGCCACAGAGGTGTGCTGAAATGGTAATTGAAACTGGGCATGGTGGTGCATGCCTATAATCCCAGCTCTTGGGAGGCTGTAAACAGGTGGATCACTATGAGTCCGATCTAGTAGTGAGACCCTGAAAACCCTGTAGACCTTTCCCCCACCAAAAAAAAGAATATGAGCAAAAATGAAGACCAGTGGTAAAATATGGTCATCTTCCATCAGCTCTATCCTCAGGAGAGAGTAAGTGGGTGCCAGTGTGCCAGTGTGTTTTCTATGATAAGAAAAGAGTGGCGATCCTTTAGGCCTCATCTGAACAGCCATGGAATATTCTAGACTCACTAATGGGCAACAGAAATATGTGAAACACAAATGCAGGCCAAATTTGTCATTCAAAATGTGGGCACATGAAAAAGTAGATACATAAAAAACATATAAGTAAAATTAATTTTCAAAATGTATCTGCAAAATACATCTTATCTAACCTGGTGAATGCATCCCAAATATGATCCTATTAACATGTATTCAAGAACAAGAATTGTTAATGAAGTATTTTACATTCTTTTTTTCATATGAAATCACTCAAGCCCAGGGTGTACTTTACATGTACCACACATCTCAGTTGGGACCCATGCCTTTTAGGTGTTTACCTTGTGGCTAGGTGCCACCATATTGAACAGTACCATTCTAGACCACGCTCTTCCCCATTCTGTTTCTAAATTCATAAAGCAAACTGGCTAAGAATGTGGCTGAGTGTCTATCTTCCTAGGGGTGCCTTAGTGGAGATCTTGCCTCATTCCCTCCTGTCCTAGCACATCAAGGTCTCTTGGGACTCTCCATCTATAGCAGAAGATAGCATGTCCTCTGGTCCATATGGTTTTGGTGCTCAGGGGTTGTAAGCACCAGGCAACCATGACAGAACACCCAGCTACCTGGGCCTCGTTCTGATCTGGTCTAGCACTCAGCAGCCTCATCAGCATTTCCACACCTTTTTTCCCACACTTGGCCAGGCCTCCTGCACAGCAGAGCTCCCAATAGTTCAGGGGTGGCAGTCAAAAGGTGTGACAGCTGCTCACAGGAAGGCCTAGCCATGCAAAACAGCTGCTGTGGAAGCAGGTCCTTGGAGGTTTCCAGCTGTGCCAAGTACTACTGCTAAGGAGAAGGCAGGGACTAGATGGCAGTGGGCACTCAGGGTCTCAGATCAGCAGCTGACCCCTAATTACACAGGTGGACTAAAATGTTAACCAATGATAAAGCCACACTAGGTCTTAACAACTGAATGTCACTCATGCCTGATACACACAGGGTCTTCCCTGGAGTAGGCGCTGCATTACTTCTTGTGCGTGGCTTAGAAGGGACTGAGTACATACTGCTCTGAATATCCAGGCTTCTGCACTAACCTTCCCCAGACAGTCTTCAGCCAGGATCTTCCCAGGCAGCCAGCCCCTTCCTTCCAGTCCCTCTGGCCCCTTGCCCACCCACTATTCAGCATGGCACCTATCTCCATCCCTGGCACGGTGAGTCTCTGTACTGCCAGGCAGACTGCTATTAAAACATCAGCAGGGTGGCCTCTGCAAAGGTCAGCCATCCAGGGAGCTCCTGGCAGCTGCTTGTTTGTTTATTATCTGGGACGGGATGTTTATTTACATCCATTGAAGGGTTGAACAATAAATATCGTCTCCCAGTCGCAGGCAGATGCTTGTGCTAGAGCGTTCTGGCTGCTGCTTTGCTTAGAATAATCTCCCTAATGAGCAAACAGTGCTATTCATCTCTAAAGATTCAGGCCACCCCTGTGCTCCCCCTTCCTTGCTCCCTGCACATCTCCTCAAACTTCTCTGTCCTGTATGCACTTAGGAATTTTCTGGGCTTGGCCTAGGTAACAAATGCAGCAGTGGGGACTTGTCTGCAGGGCAGGAAAATGAAACTGGAACTGTGGGTGCAGGGGGGACAAATGCAACCTGGAGACCTGCCTCATAGCCACTCTAAAGTCTCCATCTATATACCCAATACAGATGCAAAAAAAGCCAGTGGACAGGATGGGAAGATGGGCAGGCCTCTGTCCCAGGCTGGGTGCTGGAGCTTATGGGGGGTGCATGCATCCACACAGGAGAAGTCAGAGCTGGAGTGAGTCCCACACACTCCAAAGAAGAAGAGGCTGCTGGATCATGAAGTGCAAACCATTTCACAAAGTGGAGACTTCATGAGGACAGGTGGGGTTCGGTGAGGTGAGGTGCTTGAGGAGTGAGGTGAGGGCCCCAGGCTTCATGACTCCACTCAGAAGGCTTCGTGTGTGACTCTGGCTGGCTTAGATGCACTGTCCTTGGGTTGGGCTAAGGCAAAAGAAGTGATGAACAGCAAGAATTGGAATCTGCACTCTACACCAGGCAGGTGGAGACACCTAAGGGGCTATCTGAGTCTTAGGTAGTTTTCTCAGTTGGACCCCAAAAGTTGCTCGCATTGTATGTAGTCCTGGTCTCTTCTCCCAGCATCTTGCCATGTAGGTTGAAGAAGCAGGAAACAGAAAGAATGAGAGCACCATTGAGTGTTGAAAGGAGGTGCGTGGTATGTGCTCACTCACTGTGCGGACATCTGAGAAGGAAATTTTAGCTCTAAGTTACTATGGTTTGAACTATCACACACTCAGACACACTAACAACCGTGCACAAACACAGAGAAGCACACACATTCACCCGTGTTCTCTCCCACTTAAAATCACCTCTTCTTTCCTGACACCTCCTATGTCTTTTACCTGCTCCTCATTTTCTTTTCCCATAGCACTTAACATCTTCTAGCATATTCTATACAGTGTGCATTTGGTATGGTTATTGTGTGTCTCCCTTGCCAGAATGCAACTCCACAGGGAAGAAATCATTATCAAGAGATGTATCTCAAACTCTTGAGCCACAGAACAGAGTGGGCACTTAGATACTGAGTGAACAAATAAATGAGTGGATGGATGGATGGATGGATGGAAACACCCAGCATACTCATTAGCATCCTTGTTCATCCTCAGGAGTTGAGGCTTCTTTAATTCAAGGTGATGGAACCAAACCTGTTTTACTCTCAATGTGGACCCTACCACACACCATAGCCATCTCCCTACCTTGAGTCCCAGGGCTGGCAGAAGAGACTAGACCCGCTTCTATGCTCATGCTGTTGGAATTGTCCCAGAATAGCACAATGAAGGTGCTTTGTTTTATTTCCTGATTCCAGACAGGAGAAAGAAGATGCAAAAGGAACACCAAGACTGTAAATAGCAATTAATTAGGCATTGCATGCGCACAAATCTTAGGCTATGTTACCAAACACTGCCGGGACAATCAGTCCCTTCGGGGCTCCTATTACACACATTTGCAAGGCTGAATGATAATTTCTGTGCTGCTTTAGGGCTTCTTGCCATGCATTGTTCAAATCAATGAAATCAGGGGCAATGCCCTCTTAACCTCCCCCTGCCTTCCTGGGTGATGACGAAGAACATGTTACAACTGCAGAAGACAGGGCTGCTGGAGAAACAAAAAGGGAAGCCAACATGGTTGGCATGAAGCAGAGACTAGGAAAAATTTTGGAGCCACATATTTCAAATGCAGCCTATTTTAAAATCACTTCTTGGATTGCACTTGTCACAGAGCCACTGGGAGTCTGTGCACTAGAGTTATAGGATTGAAATTGGGCTGTGTCATCCCTCTCGGCTCCTAAATTACCCCTTACTCGAGTAACTTCAAAATCTTGATCGGGCATTTCTAATATTCTGGCTAGAAAGGAGATTGGACAGGCAGCTCCTGCATCCAGAAAACAAGTACAAATGAACAGATAGTTAATTCATCACCTGCCACCAGTCAGGTACTATGCCATGTGTTTTACACGCATCAGCTCCTTCTGGTGCCGGGCAGATGGACTGTGCTCATGTATATTACAAAAGACCACTGAGATGGGTGGGCAGCCAGACCCCAAGAGTTTGAGCCCACAGGTGGGCAGTGGGAATCCTGCCTGTGATACTTAGATCATGTGACCTGAGCCAATCTACTGAACTTTCTAAGCATCACTTTGCTCATATGAAGATTAGGAATCATACTAACAGTACTTTGTTATTATTATGTGCGTGTTATACTATCCCAAGCATGTAGAAGTCTTAGCAGAGTGAAGGGTTAAGAGCTGTGTTTCAATAAATGTTAGCAATTACTATTACACAATTACTACTATTCAGATCAATGGATCTCCATGTCCTTGCCCATCATCACTGGGAGTTATAGAAAGAGAGGTTAGCAGGGTATGGTAGCACTCTCTGTATCCCTGTGGGAATTGCCTAGTTTGTAAGGTAGTGAGTGAAATGACCTCACATCACTGAGCCAAGCATGACAAGTTTGAGCCAAGTTTGGGCAGTAGTGGCTTAGTGGGAACTTGGCTCAAAGTGAAAAAAAAAAATAAAAACAGCTGGGAGTGTAGCTCAATACCAAAGCCCTGAGCTCAATCACTTGTACTGAAAAAGAAGGAAAGGAGGGAGGGATGGAGAAATAAAAGGAAAGAGGGAAGGAATGAAGGAAAGAAAAGA
>PVKN010009269.1:0-23978 GCA_004027915.1 Capromys pilorides
AAGAAGGAGTAGGGAAAGTGGGTGCAGGCACCCTAGAGTGGGGCTGCATTTGAACTGGGGATCAAGCTTTGAACTAAAATGAGGTGGTTAAAGTTTTGATTCAGAATATGTGAGGCTGGGGCTAGGGGAGATAGCTCAAGCAGTCTAAGCGCATGCCTTGCAAGCACAAGGACCTGGGTTCAATCCCCAGTACCACATGCTGTGCCACCATGCCAGCCACCAAAACCAGGTGTATTGGTGCAAATCCTTGCTGCATAGCAAGACCCTGCACCAAATAAATAAATGAATAATTTTTAAAAATTAGAAAGAAAACATAAGGCTTTATTCCCTGAAAATTAAACAACTATTCTTAGAAGGAATATATTCAGAAAACATAGGGGTCAGTCCATGTGAGGTATCACCACAGTTGGGGAACAATCCAGGGACAAATTCAAAAAGGCAGTGGGCAAGGAAGTAAAGCACACCTAACTTGTACATCTGGCACTTGTGTTCTTGTCTGCTATACCTGTTTGCTTCTGTACAGATTCTCCTTACATACCCCCTTATCGAAGGCAAAGGCACACACCCCAGATGAGTTGACTTACTCCCACGCTATGGCCGCCACCATCACTAGGTACATCAGATAGTGAGCAGAGCCATCCCAGTAGCAGATCATGTGCCCGTAAGCAGTGTTCAGATAGGGTTCACCCTAAAGATAGCATTAAAAAAGAAGTCCACTTTAAATAAGATACAGACATTTAAATGCCAAACACCAGACCTGTACTCCAAATAGAACAAGACAGCAGAGCTATTTGGTGTTCATCTGCTAGGATGAAACTGTTCCAACTTAACTGTTGGAAAGTGCAAATAGAACTTTACCCAGGAGCTGCCAAAACTAGCACCTGCCATGGGGATCAAACCAGAGAACCCCTGTTCAGGTGGCCTGTGATAGATCGACACATAGGATCATACAGTGACACAAAGAGAGCAGTATGGGTAATCCTGGCTGGAAGGCCAACTCACTGGCACCAAACCACTGTGAATAGAGGAGCTTGGCCATGGCCCAACAGATGATCAGGAAAGACCCTGCTCCCTGGCTGCCTTTAACCATGCATGCTGACCCCACATAGAGGGCTGGCTGGCCTGGCAAGGAGAGGCACACTTTTCTTACATGAACACACATGGCACTGGACTGGTAGATTCCCACAGCCTTCATGACAACCCTGTGGGGTAGACGTGACATGGACGAAGAAACAGAGGCCCCAAAAGGTTATAAGATTTGCCTAAGGTCACATAGCTAATGTGTGGTACAAACCCTAAGAAAAGCTATACTTTTCTTGAATTTTGTTTTCATAAATCTTCTGAACACAAATTTTATGATGAACTATATTTTCCTTTTCCAAGTGGTCATGTTTCCAAGTGGCTGTTAGGAAATCACTATCCAGCAAGCATGAGTTCTGGTCTTGCCCTGCCTGTGCTTGGCTTTCCGATCCTCTTTCTGCTGGGTGTTCGCCTGGCTTGTCCTGCTCATCCTCCTAGCATTGCTCCCTGTCTTCAAGAAGGAAGCATGCAGATCAACCAGCCAACCAAGCCAGGCATTTTCAGAAGCTGCCTGCTCCCCTGCGGCAAGCACAGCTCTATAATCTCTCTGCATGAGTCAAATCCAATTAAAATCACAGCAGAAGGGGATATGCCACCAAAACCATATTTCTCTGTCTGTGTAGGGCCCACCCTGTTTCTCCCTGACTTGCTCTGCCTGGATGATGCCATCTGATTTCACATTCTGGTCATCTGTGCCACACAGCTGGGCACTCAGCCAGCACTAGGCTCTGGCAGCTGATGGTGTTAACTGGAGGTCCTTGGGCCTTTCAAATGCACCTGAACCTTGACTCATCAGCTTCTCCCACATCCAGCCTGCCTCCCTGGTTGTTTGTTTGTTTGTTTGTTTGTTTGTTTTTGGATTATGGCCAGCTCAGCCTGCCCTGGGGGTGGGGCTGGCACAGCATGTGGTGCCTGGGATCAAACCCCGATCCCTGAGGTTGCCTAAGCTTTCCTAAGCAGGCGCTTTAGACCGCTGAATCATCTTGCCGGCCCATGCCTCCCTATTTGGATGGCAGTGCCAGTCAGCTTACCCTAGGGAAGCCACAGAATCTATTTTATGCCTTACTTTCTTGGACAATCTTGCAAATCCTGTCAATTTTACCACTGTGATGTCACTCCCAGTGAACTCTCCCTCTTTAACACGGCCTAGGTCAAACCTCAGACTGCACCACTGTTACATCCCCAGTGGTCTCCCTGCCTTTCTCCTCCCCACCCACGACACTCCTGCTGCCAGAAGAATATTCACATGGTCCAACTCTGGCCCTGTCACTCCTCTGATCTAACACACCCACTCCTCCAGATAGTTACTGGGTCCCCTGTTTGGGCTTGCCAAGCTTGCTGCTGTCATACCCCAGTTCTTCCCCGTCTGCCCCAGCAGCTGCCGCCATCCTCCCTGGCACCTCTCTCCTCAGGTACTGTGCCCTACCCTCCTTTTGCCTCCTTGCCTGCCCCCCATGTCCACTTCAGACTCCCTGGTGCCCACCTCTGGTCCCAGCCTCGAGTTCCAGCCTCAGCCTCTCTGCTCTCCATTATATCCTCTGGTATCCCAGACTGCTGGTACCAACTGTAGTCATGTGGCCCCCAAACCTCCCTACCAGGACTGTTCCTCAAGACCTGCAAAGCCCTGCCAGCAGGGACATGTTGACAGGACATCCCTCAAGCATCTGAAACACCACATGTCCCCAAATGAACTGAGTGTCATCTCTGCAAACCTGCGCCCAGGCACTCTCCTCCTTGAGCTGTCCTTTCCATTCAGAATGCCTTCCACATCCAAGTCCAGCCAAAAACAGCAGCCACCCTCTTCTGTGACCACATTCACTGTGCCATAACAGGGCCCCCAGCTCTACAAGGTCTTCCCCAGATATCACCAGAGTTCATCCTGCTGTGCCTGCGGGGAGCCTCTGTCACTGCACCTAGAATAGTGCTGGGTCCACCTGTGAAGGACAGGAAGCAGCTCCCACAATTCCAGTCTCCTGCAGCAAATGTCTATAGACTTATTAGAGTCCTTGCTTCCCTTGCGGGTGGCATAACACCAGCTTTCTTCTAAATTCCAACACAGGAGTCAGGAAGCCACCTTGGGCCTGACCCCTCCAGTCATTCCCCAGCATGTCCCCAACTCCTGCGGCCACTTGGATTCTCTGAAATTCACCCCCTTATTTTCAGGTACTGCCTTTATCCAACCAGTGTCACACCAAGCTGGCCTGCAGAAGCCTCTTATGTCCTAGCTCATAACATGGACCCTCCCCCTCCAACCCTTCCCCTGAAAGCTGTGTCTCCTCCTCCAGTTTAACATGTCCCCTCACATATAGGATGACATCCAAACTCCCACTATCTGAAATGCACATGAAAACTACATTTTCAAGTCTGTTCCTGACTTCCTGTGACCATGAATAAATCACTTCACTTTCTGTGGCTGGATTCAGAAAGTAAGAAAACAAGTCTAATTCCTTCCAGTGCCATGATTTGGCTGGGAGTTAATCATCACAATCAAATAGTTTAATTACCTCGATGTTTGGTATCTCACAGATTTAAGAGTAATTTGGGCGCTCTGAGATTTTAATGTATTGGCAGATGTACACATTTAAAGGGACATAGAGGCCACAAGGTGGGGCAGGAGTGAGGGAGCAGTTATGGAAACACATTTGCCTCTCTCCATCACATCCTGCCCTTGGGCTTCATCTCCACTGAGTAACCAGCCTGAACCCATACTAGGAAATAGACCTGTTGTCAGAACAGAGGACCAAAGGCCAGGCCAGGCTACAGCCTGCCAGAGAGCACCTTGCCACCCCAGAGCAGCACCATACCTCTCTCAGGTAGTGGGTCATGAAGCCATCGATGATACCATCTTGCTCCAGCCCTATGATGAGGTTCACCACGCTAGTAAATCCGAAGATGGCATACACTGAAGCAGAGAAGATCACAGTTTAGAACACAGCCCTAGAGCTAGCCCTCGACAACAAGAGTGGGATGATTCTGATACTGTGGATGCTGCCAGCACAGACTAGCAGCCACACCTCCTGCACTTCCGGCCAGGTCTCTTCCTATCCTCCTGGGTCTCCCCATCCCTGCCCAAGAGCTTTCACTGAGGAAATAGGAGTCACAGGGATAGAGGACAATAGTCACTGCTGTCTGTCCCAAAGCCAAAGCCACATTCCAGTTAGGCAGCAAGAATAAAGCTTGTCACCAAGTGGCTAAAGAAGCACATAGTGACCACCAGCTTTAAAAGAAAGAATACATAAGGACTGGGGGAACAGCTTAGCAGCTTAAGCACCTGGCTTTGGGCAAGTACAAGGTCCTGAGTTCAAGCCCAGTACAAAAAAAAAAAAAAAATTCTTTCAAGAATTAAACAAAAAAAAAGAAAGACTACATAAATGCAAGTGTGACGCTGCACAACTGTAATCCCAGAACTCTGGGAGGCTGAGGCAGGAGGATCACCAAGTTTGAACCAAGGTTAGGCAACTCAGTGAGACACTCTCCAAAAAATAAAGTAGAAAGGCCTAGTAGCTCAGTAAAATACACCTGAGTTCCATCCCCACGAGGAGGAGGATTCATCTTGGTGATGAGCACGCAGGCCAACTAACAGTAGGTCCATTCTGTTGGCCTGTTCTGCACATACGCAGGTACAGTGATACCTTGGTTTCATGGATGCTTTTGTGTGCAGACAATTTGGTTTGCTCACAAAAGCATTTGGCGAAATTTTGGTTTTGTTTGCAAACTCTACTTTGGGTAATAAAGACTACCTGGACCATCTTTCCTGAAAAACATGACCATCTTTTGCAAAATTGTGGAACAAGTTAAGTTCCTAAACCAAGATAACACTTCAATTGGTGTGCAAATGACAGTAGATTTAAGAAAACATACCAACAATTCCAAGAACTGAATACATGTAAGACAGAACAATCAACTATGAGAGAAGGAACACTGGCACGTCTTAGATAAATGTACCGGAGTCAAGACTCTCCTTAACAGGCTTACAATTACTCAAAACAACTGGCTAAGGAATAGCACCTTTTAAACAGTGGGAGACCAAACTCAGCCCAAGGGACTCACCGAGAAAGTTACACAAAAATTTCAAGTTGCAACAAACTGGTGTGTTAGGCCAGCGGATGGGTGAAGAAAAAGGTCTGCTAGTGAGGACAGGAAAAGCTGTGCAAAAGGAGAGCAGGGAGGGTGATTTATAAGGAAGGGAAACGCCTCAAACAGAGGGTGTGGCCAGAGTCCAGCGTCCCATAGTTGCCTGAAGGACAGAAGGCCACATGTGCCCTCCCAGTATCTCTATGAAGGCCCACACCCCAGTTCTAACAGAGTGCCCTGCTGGACACACTTTCTGGAGGCTTCCTAGATAGCTACCCCTTACCCTTCTCCTGGGTCAGGGGACGGGTCAGCACATGTCCCAGCCCTACAATGGCAACAGTGGGGTCAGCTTCCTAATGGACAGGAGCTGGCTGGCGACCTGACCATGAGGCTACAATGTGTTCAAAGCCAGAAAAGAGCTAGGACAGAGGGTGGCAGGGGCAGGAGAGCAGCTGCTTGGAGGAGCGGAAGAGATGGCTGGTCTGCTTGACGCCAGACTGGAAAGGCAAGACAGAAGCAAGAGCACAGTTTGGGAAGGTAGGCTGGGGCCACTGAGCAAGAGAATCGGGGCAAGAAAAATGACCAGGGCTCCAAGGTCAGACAGGCCTAGCTCTTCTACCAACCAACAGTAAAACCCAGGGCATGTACTCTAAGTTTCAGAGTTTCTTATATGCAAACTGAGACAAATTAAGCTCTCACAGTCCTCCTTTGCCACCCCAAGGCTCCCCATTGCTCTAACAAGGGGAAGGCCCTATGGCTCTGGCCAGCAGAATCTAGGTGGAAATCTGTGATCCCAGCACTCTGGGGGGCTTTGGATCTAATCTGGGCAGTTTAATGACTTAGCAAGACCCTGCTTCAAAGTAAAAATTAAAAAGGACTTGGGGGAGAGCTCAGTGCAAAGGCCCCTGGGTTCCATCTCCAATACTGGGAGAAAAGTGTGGGTGGAAGTGACAGTGACCAGCTGCAAGTCAACGCCATCAGGAACGGAGCTTTCTTCCACTGACCCTTTGCTTTTCGGTATCCCTATGAGGCAGACAGTGCCCAAGAGCAAGGACCCATGTGGACAGTCCCATAGTCACATACGGCCTGCAGCAGCATGGCCCAGCCACTCTCCCTACCTGTGAGCAAGAAAAACCTCTATGCCTGCATAGGTTTGGGGTGTGTTTGACATCAATGTTACTAGAGCAGAAACTAAATGAATAAAATGCACAGCAGCACGCCAGCGGAGGAAGCCCTCAGAGCCCAGTAACTGCTTTGCCCAAAGCACACAGGGGAGAAGCCCAGGCTTTGGCTCTATGCCATTCTCCCCAGCAGTATGACTTGACCATAGCTCCTAGCATCTCAGCTAGTGTCTCCTTTTTTTGTGACAAATTGCTAACGTGCTCAGAGCCTTACTGTAGGTAAGACATCGTAGGTGCTCAATCATTGTTTTTATTTATTTAACATGGATGTGTACTTGCCAGGACCTGACCTAAGTACTTTACAAATACAATCTTATTTAATGTTTGTGCCAAGCCTAAACACAGGTGTGATTATTTCCCACTCTGTACAAATGCACAGGCTTCCACACCATACTACGCAGAGGGACTGCCTGTTCCAGGCTGAGGGCAAGAGGCAGAGCCAAAAGCAGCTTCTTGTTAAGGGGTGGAGGCAGAGGCCTGCCTGCCCTTCACCAGAATCCCCAGGAAGAGGGGTCTATGGCTTAGAAGAGACGGTGATGGCGAACCTCATAGTTTTCAGTGATGGAAAGAGCCTGCTGAGGCATGTGTGCCATTCGCCATCACTAGCTCAGAGGCAAGGACTACCTTGTCCTCAGACATCCCCTCCCTTTCCCTGAAAGTGTTTACCACCAAAAAGGAAAGCAAGACTGAGGGCAAGTTCCTTGTTACCAAGCGGACACACATGGTTTCCCCAGAGGAGACCTACCATAGAATAGTGGGTCCCGAGGTGGCTTCCTTTTGACAAGAACTCGAGCCAACAGGGCTACCAGAAGCAAAATGAGGGCAGCAACTCCTACAATTGTCCAGGAACTGCAAAGACCAGAACAGGGAGGTGGTCACTTAGCAAAACAAACACAACGATGCCTGGAATTTCCTGACATTAATGCATTTGTTCTTAGCACTGCACAGCTCAGACAAACTCCTGTTCTGCCATAGCTCAGGCACTGAGAATCGGCGAAGTCTGTCTGTAGCACGATGGCCTCTCCTGACACAGCACTGACTTTCAAAGGCCAGAGCCCCAGGTCCTCATCTCCTCTTCTACCCACCTGCGTCCTGTGCACAGGTGAAATGTCAGAGGTGCCTTGGCCTCACCCCACCCTGCTCCTCAAATGCCCTGCCCATTGCCTCTACCTTCCTACCTACCTGACTTGTTCTCCCTGGCAGCTGTCAAGTCTAACTACAGAACCTGCCACATTCCTGCCCTCAGACTGAGCTCTAGGGCACCTGCAAGAATTACACACCTTCCTGGGGGACAAGGTGTGTTTTGCACCTCTGTGGCAGGCAGCACTGCAGGTCCTTGAAATACAAATGCACAAGGAGGCCCCAGTGTTCATGAAGGGACTTACCTCCATGGGATCTGAGCTCTACCAGCCACAAGATCACCACCAGTCCCAAAGAGGTGATCTCTTCTCACACCTTCAGCACTGACAGGGCTTCCAGTTCTGGACAGAGGGGCTTCTGCCCACTCCAGGGGCCTGCTGCGCCAGAACCTCCTCCCACACCCCCTTAGAGCCGCTGGAATCACCAGGGGGACCCCCTCCCTACCACCTCTCTCCTGGCTCTGTTCTAGCTCCAAACACACTGCAACCTCACAATCAGGTACCCAGCCAGCTCCCACCCACTAGGAAGCCTGTTCCTGGGACTTTTGGGTGACCTTTGCCTATGGCCCTGGGAAAGAAGATAACGGATGGATGGATGGACAAAAGATAAAGGTAAATGGATGGACCATTTACCTTGGTAGGTAAAAGGATGTCAAGACAGATGCTGGATGGATGGATAATGAGTAAAGGGATGGATGGGCTGACCAGCTGATGAATAATGGGACAACTCCATAGTAAGAAAGAGCATGACTATATCAGTATGCACGTAAGAAACCCAGGAGGTTTCTGGTAGTGCACAATATAGGTGCTTCAGGCCCCTCCCCACAAGGTGAGGTGATGAAGGAAGAAGCTGGTGTGAGCCAAGGCCGTGGCACTGGGCTGTGGCTGTCAACTGACAGGCCTGGGAGCCACTAGAGGATTAGTAAAGCACGCTTCTGGATGTGTATGGGAGGGTCATGAAGTGTGATCTGGGAGTCTATATCTGGTCCCCTGTCCCTTTTTCTCTGGTGTTCTTCCCCCAGGCTCTACTTTTCAGCCATCTGGAAGTGAGCAGTCTTGTTCCACCATGTCCTTCTGCCATGATATTCCTGCCTTGGAACCAGTTTACCGCCAACTGAACCCTCTGAACCAATAAGCCAAAATAAGCCTCTCCTCCTTTACACTGCAGATGTTAGTTTTTTTGTTTTTTGTTTTTGTTTTTGTTTTTTGTTTTTTAATGTATTTAGAACAGGGTCTACAGGGTCTCTACATAGATCAGACTCGTAGTGATTCTCCTGTGTTCAGCCTCCCAAGTGCTGGGATTACAGGTGCACGTCACCACGCCCAGTCTCAATCACCATCTCAGCATGCCCCCAGGATGGGGCCAGCACAGCAGGCCAGTGATCGAACCCCCACCACTGCACTCTGCCTAAGCAGATGCTTTAGTCTGCTGAGCCATCCTGCTAGCTGATGTTAGTTACTTTGTCCAACATATAGAAAGCTGACCAGTACATGGGCTAAAGCACCCAACAGGGAGGAGGGAAGATGTTGGTGTAAGATTAGATTATGGCCATACTCATGATGGGCAGCTGAGGCAGGAAGGGGTGGGCAGAGAGCCCCCTCCCCGCCCAAACCAGGGCTTGAGCTCCCAGCCAGCACGACCACGGGGCTGGTATACAGATGGAGTCCAAGACAGCCCCATGAACTGAGTCATAGCTTCTTCTCATGGTTTCCAGCTGGAGGAGAAAAAAAGAATGACATGAAACTGGGGCAGCAAATACTTTCTGCCTCCCTACACTGTCCCCAGAGATCATCCTGTGAATTTCAAGTGCAGCCCCTGCTCAAAAGGGGCAGAAAGAGGTCCAGCAGAGGGATGGTGAGAGCTGCAACTGATGCAAGAGAAAAGGCTATTAATGGGCAGTGATGGTGGACTTTCTAGAGCTTTCAGTGCTAATAGCTTGCTTCAGCATGAGTGCTATAGGTGTGCCAACATTGATCTAGAGGTGGGCACCATTATGTGAACCGATGCCTGACAAAGAGCATGTACGGATGACAGCAAGCAAACTGAGTGGGGGTGACCACCCTTTTCTGACTCCTTACCCTGTTTGCTTTTTCTATCTCTCAGTTCACGTTAATGTCAAACATCACCAGAAGCTTCCTTTGTGCAGGGTGATGGGCTGGACTCACAGTACTAAGCTAAACTGTCACCTACAAGGTAACATGGGCAGGCAAGTCCTGTTGGAAAAGTGCAGCTGGGGCTCAGGGGTCTCATGACTGAGAGACCACTCTCCTTCACAGAGGGGTCCACAGAAGGACCCCCTGACCTTTACTCTGGACCACAACACCTGGTGTGGCTTCCACAGTGCACAACAGGGAGGAAAGGCAGAGAGACCAGCAGGAACGGCCTCAGAGGCAGCAGGTGTGGTCCTGGGTGTGCAGGCAGAGGCCACACAGGAGGTGCTGGGACAGGCTGGTTGGGTGCATCTTATGACGAGGAATCCCGTGCCACCTTGCGGCGCAGGGAGGGCCCGTGTCAGGGAAAAAACAGGCATTTGCCAGGTCCTGGGACCGGTGGGACTGAGGACAGCCGGAGAAGGGAGTGGAAGAAGAAGAACAAGGTGCACTTTGGCTTTGGGGTTTGTTTTTTGGAATAAGGTCTTGCTGTTGCCCACACTGGTTTTCTCCCACCTTGCTGTCCCCAAGAGCTGGATCTACAGGCCTGCACCACCACACCTGGCTAGGCCACTGGGGCTTTAACTGCACGCGGAAGGGACGGACAGTAGTGCACAGTGCCATCATTCCATCATCTCTACTCAGTGACTGTTGTCACCATGCCCCCAGGATCCTCAAGTCCTCTTGGCTGCCTTGCAACCCTCCCTCCTGCTGGGTACAACTCTGCCCAGGGGCTCTTGCCCTGCTCTGCTTACTGTCCCCAATCTTGCCATAGCTGAAGCTGTCACATCCTCCAGGATGCCTTCCCTGATGACCAGCTCCCTTCCTTGCCACCCTATTTTACTTTGGCTATGTGTCTGTGCCGTTTCATCTGTTCTCTGCTCTGACCACAGCCCAGGAACAGCACGGAGCACACAGCAGGTTCTTAAACCTTCACTGAGCTGCTGAGACTGCCACGTGCAGGGACCCCTGCGCTAGACTGACAGCCATGTCCCATTTGGCCACCAGGGCTGCAGCTTCCAGGAGGTGCTCCCAGAGCCTGGGTCAGACCAAGGGCAGGCACTGCCCGTGCCCGGTCTGCCCTGGCCGCTGCCTCGGAGCAGACGCCGCGGCCGGGCCCGGAGGGGTTCGCAGAGCGCAGACTGATGCAATTTCCTCAGCACCAACAGCTGAGAAAGGCCACTAGCACTTCCTCCTCCCCGCAAACTGTCCCCCACCTGGCGGGAGCCAGGCTGCCCCCGCCCCAACTGCCCCCGCCCGGGGCTCTGCGGGTCCAGGTCCCTCCAGGCGGCCGAGGCAGGGCAGCCGCGCACGCACGGCTCCCGAGGCATGGACCCGCCCATCCACAGCGCCCTCGCAGGGGCTCTCCGCCCTCCCTTAGGGCACGGCGCGAGCCCTGTCGCGGAGCTCCCTGTGACCCCGCGCCGCCCACTCACTCGTGCTGAGCTGCCAGGCGGTCGAAGATGTAGGTAACCGGGATGGCCGAGAGCGACAGCACGAACACCCCGGTGGCCGCCGAGGCGCTCATCGCCGCCGCCGCGCGCCGCGCGCCCTTCGCCGCATCCCTCGCGCGCCAGCCCCGCCCCGCCCCGGCTTCCGGCGGCACCGCCCCGCGCGCCCCGCCCCCCACGCCCCGCCCTGCACCCCGAGTCTCCTGCTACGCCCCGCACCCGGGATATGCCACCCTTCGGCCCGCGCCCCGCCCATGCACCCCAAGTTCCCCTGCTCCACTTTCGCCGCATTCGAACTTGGGGCGGCGACGCCCCTGCCTCGGACAGGTGCGCTTCCACTGTGCCGCGCCCAGCTGAACTGGGGCGGCCCAGGGTGGAGTCAGGTCCAGGGCGGGGACTAGAGGGGGTCCTGGAGCAGCGGAGGACCCCGGCGACCCGCGCTCCCGGAACCTTGGAACTCGGCTGAGTCCCTGCTGAAATCCCGGCTGTCCACTCACCAGCTGCGGGCCTGGGTCACATTAACCTCTCAGTGTTTTTTTCCCTTTGCTTTCCTCCCTGGGAGTAACTGGCTCCTGGGTGGGACTGTGGGGTCTCTCCCGTTGAGAAGCACGCGGTGCGCTCACCCTGTGCTGCTCAGTCCAGCAGTCACTTGCAGTGCACTCCCTTTGAGCTATAAAACTCGCCCTCGGAGAAATGCCCCGACTTTAAAAGCATCCTTTTCCCTTCTCTGAAGTGGTCCTGGACGCAGTTACGCCAGCCAGCCTTGCCGGACCCTGCAGAGACAAGGCTGGAAGACAAGGCCGTCCCCAACGTCGTCACACAGGTGCCCACGACTTCTGAAGAGCAGCGGCCAGGCGCGGAGCCTTCACTGCCTGTGCTGGCACCGGGCGTGGGGGCAGGAAGCCCCCTATAGACTGAGCCCTGCTTGGTGGGAACGAAACAAGTCTCAGAACAATCCAGTCAAGAGAGGGGTGCGCTGGCGCTTCTCAGGGGTCCTAAGTCCGAGGAAGAACTTACGGGGCTCTTTCTAGACAAAAGGAAAACGAGCCACAGAGAGGCTGTGTGACCTGCACAGGGACACTGAGCTTTTTCAAAACCCAGCTCTCCTCATCCTCTACCCTGGCTCTTTTTGAAGGAGTTTCCAACTCCAAGCACATAATGGCAAATCCTTGGCTGGAACTGCACACCACATCCAATTTCTCCAAGAGGTGACGTCTGAAACCCACCAGCAATCTCTTCACCAGCTACTCCTAGAGCTTGCTCCTCACACCCCTCCTCCACTCCAGGCACCCACCGCTCTATCACCAAGAAAACTTCCTGCGGCAATCTTGCCTGTCTCTGGCACTCTGAATCCCTCTGGAATTCAAGGCTGCCCTGGAAGCTTCCCCTCACCCTAGCTATGGGCTCAGATAACTTCCAGTTTAGCAAGGTGTGGCTAGACCTGAGTTTTCACTCCAGTTACCATCCTTTCTCACTCATGATTGTTTCATTCAACATTATATTCATTAAAATTATTTAATGACCAAGGAAGATATTCTCTTTTTTATGTATTTATGTATTTAGGGTCTACAGGGCCTCACTATGTAGATCTGACTCACAGTGATTCTCCTGTTTTCAGCTTCCCAAGCCCTGGGATTTCTGCCATCTCCTGGCACAGCATGTAGGGGATTGAATCCTGGCCACTGTGCTCTGCCTAAGCAGGTGCTTTGGTCCTCTGGCTATCTGACCAGCCCTAAGGAAGACATTCTTGATAAAATGTTTGATGGGAAAAGTTATGAAACTGTACAGATAAGCAAGATTTCAATCTTACAAACTCACAGAAGTGCAATTCGTTTTAGTAGTAATTAGTTGAGTTAGGTAACATCACAAGTAGTTTTTACCTTTAGGTTTTTCATTTTTCAAAACTTTCCAAGCATACAACATTTACAACCAAGAAAAATATACTCTTGAGAAATTAAAATCATACAGATATATATATATATATATATATATATATATATATATATATATATAGACTTTCTCTCAAGCAGATTTGAAATAGCAATCTTGAAACTAAGATAGATTTTGTCCACACATGCTATAAAATTTATTATCACTTTTCCTTTTTCATCCAGGCTAAAGTGGACACCACAGCTATTGTCACAGTATTAATGATTATTTTACATTGATGGACCCCAAATTCTGATTCCTCACACTGACGTCACTGCATGGGTGACCTGCTGGCACCTTGCACCTAAAACCCTCAGAACAGTTCCTGGTCTGCCTTGAAATCCACTCCTGCTTTATCCCACCACTCACCTGCCCAAGCTAGAAACCCAGGGAGTCTGTGTCTATTCTGACATCTTCAGAATTCCTTTGGTCGTGATGCTTCAGCAAAGGTTGCTTCCCAAGTATCCCTCTAATGTGTTTGCTTCTCTCTGTATATACAGTGCCCAGGTTTCCACCAGTGCAGCCTTTCACTAGATGGGTCCTGGCCTCCTGCCCCAGCTCCCTGCCTCTGGCCCACCAGCCCTGGAAGACCCGATCACTGCACTCCTGTGCGTTCCCCTGCCTCCTGCACCCCCAATCTACAGGCTGCAGTACTTTTCATGGACATTTACTATCCAAATGATCATGTGTGCTTTGTTTCCTGGCCTGTGTCTTCCCTCCAGTGTAATGGGAGCTCCATGAGTCAGGAACTTCTCTGTCTTGGTCACTGTCCCATCCCATCATCTAGATTAGTACATAGCACGTGATAGATGCTCAAGAGATAGTTGTTCCGTGAGTGAATGCTCTAGATTGTGATTGTGCACTAGAAACATAATGTGAGCCATAAATGTGAGCCACATGTATATTTAAATTTTCCAATAAAAACACTCAGAAGTAAAATCAGGTGGAATTAACTTATGGACGTTTGATTTTGTGCAATATATCTAGAGCATCTTTTTGTTGGGGAGATACCTCAGTGACATGAGCACCTGCCTGGCAAGCACAAGGTCCTGAGTTTGATCTCTGGTTTAAAAAAAAAAAAAAAAAAAAAAAGCATCTTTTCAATATGTCAGCAGTAGCAAATATATCAGGAGATAACTTATGTTCTTTCTTCAACTCCTGTGTGTGTTTGACACAGCCCATCTCAGTTTAGACCACGGGCTCAGTGGCCCAGTGCAGCAGCAGCTTCTGCATGAGGCGCCATGCTCCAGACGCCTTCCTCCTGCCCTGCAGAGCAGGCTGCGGTTCTGCTGCTGCTCTAAGAATGCGTGTGTGGGGACTGGGGAGATAGTTCCATGGCACAAGTCCCTGCCTGGCAAGTGCAAGGTCATGAGTTTGAATCCCAGTCGTGCAAAATAAATAAATAAATAAAGCAAGCATGTGATTGTTACATCACTCGTTTATTTGCTCAACGGACATCCTCCTCCAATCTCACACAATGAATTCCCAACTGCCCAAGAAAACTGCAGTGAGAGAAAGACATGTACAAATAATCGCTGTATGATGCAGTTTTTTAAAAAATGGACAAACTGCAGCAGGAACCACCTGACTCTGTCCAAGGGAGCCAAGGAAAGCTTCAAAGAGTTGGCAAGGTTTTAGATCAGCCTTGAGGAATAAGCAGAAGGTGTCCAAGCAGAGGGCAGGAAGCAGGGCTTTCCGGACAGTAGAGAAAGAAATGTGAGCAAGAGGAAGTCACTTCATGAACTGCAAGTCGCTTGTCCTGGCTGGAAATGCTGATGTGTCACGCGAGGGTGGAATGTGGATGCAACAGGCGCTGAAAGCAAGAGTTGATCAGGGGCTCCACCCCAGACAGCCTAAGTGCCGGAAGCAACTTGAGTTGTCTAAGTGGAAGAAAGCTGACTGACTGGTCAGAGGGGCAAATTAAAGCTTTGTCTTTAAAGCAGAAGCTGTGGACCATGACTTGGAAGAGAGGAGAAGACACGAAGGTCAATTAGGGGACCACTACAATTGTCTGGGCAAGAGATGAGAAGACCTCACCTCAATGACAGGGAGAGGGAAGAGGAGGAGACAATGTGAAGGAAGATCTGGAGAGGAACTGGAAAAAATGGAGAGGAGGTCACTCGAGATGAGCTTGGTTTCGCAGGTATTGGATTTTCTTGGCCCCTGGGGCTGCCCAAGTAGCTGTCCCCCAGGCATTTGGGAGTGCGGGTCTGTGGCCTCAAGAGACACACAGGCTGCAAGTACAGATGTTCGGGTCATTGGTATATAGCAGGGGTTTAAGTCAGAGCGGGGCGCTCGTGAGCACAGCCAGCTGCAGCTCAGCCTGTGGACATCTGAACTCGGAGGTGGCAGAATCCAATGTGCTGGCGCTGACAGCCACTCCCTCAGGGTCACCAGCACCCAGGGACCTGGCAAAGTGTGGAGGTATTGGGATATACATACTGGAGTTATGTGGCTTTTGTTTTCAGTGATTTCTCAAATAGGAGTGGGAAGAATGCACGTAGCTGGGCAGAATGTTTCATAGGAACCCTTGGTGGTTTGGAGGAAAGAGGTGAAGGGGGAGGAGGAGGAAGAGGGGGGCAGAGCACTGTAGGATTCTGCAGCACTACTGTAAGCAGCAATTCCATCAGCATTTTCCTCTAAACCTCACCACAGCTCTCTGAGGAATGTAGAGGCATTAATGGATGAAGAAACTAGGGCCCAAAGAAGTTTGCTGCTCCACTAAGGGTCAAAGGACTAAGAAAAAAACGGTCAGACTTGAATCCATGTCTCCTGGCTTTAGGTCACTAGACTGAGGAGGCAATAGCTGTCCAACAGCAAAGCACTGCAAATGGCACTTCAGCAGTGATGTGTGAGGCCTTCAGTTTGTAGTGGTTAAAAAGAAAAAGAAAATAATGGCTAACAGATGTGCCAGTTGCTTCATTGCTCAGGAGGTCTGGGGTCCTGCTCAGGTGTGAAATCTGAGGGAGTGTCACACATGACTTTTTAGAAAGGTGTTCAACAATGAGGTTTTCTAGAGCATTAGTCTTACAAGCCATGAAGTTAATATTGTAGTTAAGCAACCATCAGCTTTGACTTCAAGTTTCTGGAAAGCAAAAGCAGAAGCGCAGAGGGCTATGCCTTGCCCTCGCCAGGTTTTGAGCACCCGTTCCATAACTGACTACCAAGCCACTAAGCCAAGAGCCCCCTCCCCCACCCTGCTCCTGCCACAAAGGGGAAGTGAAAGCAGAATTCTGAAGAGCTTGGTCAGTGGCACACAGGATTGCTGGGTAGGGACCGAAGTGGCACAGATGAATTGTGCAAAGCAATGTACAAATCAGCCCTCCCCTCACTCCGTAGCCCCCAGACTGGACATTTTCCTTCTTCCCCTCTTCATGTGCTTTGCTTTCCCACTTTTTGTCCTTCTAAGGAAAGTTGCATTGGTGTTATTCTACAAGGCTACACACTTGCAATCTGTGTCCCTTGTGCTCCAACCTCAGGAGGGTAGAGATCTTGCCTGACTCACTTATCGTCTCTGAAGTGCTACCTAGCACCAGGCCCTGCATCTGAGTGAGTGCAAGGAGAAGGGAGAGGAAAAGAGAGCGGTGTGTAAGAGGCTGACTCGGCTATAAGTAGCAAGACAGATGAGCTGAGAGAGACCAGAGCTGGGCCACTAGGAGCCTTTCTGGAGATGGGAGCAGTAGAGGACCAACCCCCACCCCATCCCCCCAAAAAACTACTAGAAGAATCTATTGGTACAGCATGCCCCTGACTCTCCTCAGTAGGCACAAGTGGGCTGCAATTATGAACATGAACTTCATGGGGGGAGGGCAGTGCTATGTGTCCAGCTACTAACCCAGTACCTGGCATAGTACGACTCTCACACTCAGTCAATGTTGATGGCAGGGGCAAAGGAGAGAAGGAGAAAAGGAGTGGGGAAAGGAAATGGGGAGGTGGAAGAAGGAAAGAATCATGAGAAAAGCAAGTGAAGGAAAGAAAACTTGATATATAAAATGCTTTTCAAAGGTCCTGCACAGTTGTCAAAGAAGGGCTCTAGTTTTGTCCTGGGTTTCCTGGCAACCAAAGCAAGAAGGAAAACATAATTGGTTCTAACATTCGTTGTGTCCATAAGATAAAAAACAGAGCAGTTGCTCTGAAAAACTTTGCTCTGGCTCCTCTTAAAGGGAACACTATGTCACTGAGCTTCTCTTGCAACATTCCTCCAGTAAATATAGAATCCAGCTCTGAGCAGTTGTTGCCGCAGGGCACCTTAGTGCAGAGGATGGGCAGTCTGCCAAGTGCTATTGAGGACTTACAAGTGGTCAGAAAAATGGGGATGAGAACTCTAAAAATGTATCTTGAATCAGTGGTAGATTTTATAGTATCTGGGGACTCGGATGGAAGATACCTCCCTGGCACCAACTCTGTCACTGCACACCAAGCCTGGGATGGACATCACCAGTCACAGAGCTCTTTCCTACAGAGACAGGACATCCTAGTTGAGAGGTTTCTTCCCTTGTGCAAGTTCTAGACTGTCCACCAGCTCTGCTCAGACTGCCAAGTTATCTCCCAAGCCCTTACGAGCTCGGTTCAGAGGGAACTAATGACTGTCCTTCCTGGGGCCCAGCTGCCACACCATGAGAAATCTCCTGTAGCCATGTGGACAGCCAGCCTGAATAAGAACCAAGGCTCTAGCCGAAGGCCATGGGGAAGGTCCCAGCCAGTGGTCAATAGGGAGAGCACTGGAACTTTCCAACTATCCCAGGACTAATATCTGAGATGGAAAAAAACTTATTTATCTCATTGTCGTTTGATTCTAGAAAGATTTTCTTGGCCCAACAAAATTTCAGTGACATGACAGTGTACATTTGTTAGTGTCTTCTGGCTCCAATCTAATTCCAGAGTCCATCCCTGTCCACTGAGTTAATGGCTTTTCTCATCATTGGTCAGCTTGTCTTGGAATACTGAACTGCACAACATCATGAAGTGAGTTAAAGTGATGCTGGAAAATATCTTGTCTAAAAGTGTCTTAGTTACTCTTCTTTCGTTGCTGGGACAAATACCCAACACTCAAAATGAGTGAAGGCAAGCTTTGTTTAGCCCACAGTTACTGGAGGGGTCACAGTTTAAAACAGCCTGAATTACGTAGCAAGACCTCGGAGCCTTATTTGCTCAGGAGAAAGGGTCGTGCCTCCGCCTTCCTCAAACATCTCCTCTCTTCTTGAGGCAGTTTACTGCCACTCCCACAATTCAGGGTCTGGAGGAGAGGCTGGGGTGCCGCCGTGTCCAGGATGACCCGCTCCGAGAGTCACCTCCACTCACCTCCAAGAGTCTGCAGGCTGGAGGGAGCCCCAGCCGCTAATGTAACGGCTCACGTCTCTCTGGCCCTGACCTTCCAGTCCCACCCTGGTCTCTAGCCATGCCCTTTGAGACACCTGCTGCTCCTCGAGCAGTGTCAACCCATGACTTACATGTGGCTTTAGGGGGAACAACTAGATACAAACCAAAACACACAGTAAGAATTAGTAAAACTCATTAAGAAGAGCAGAGGCTGAGAGACAGCTTCAGTGGTCTAAGCCCCTGCCTGGCAAGTGCAAGGAATCGAGTTTGATTCCCCAGTACTGCATATTGTGCTGGCATCTGTAATCCTAGCACTGGGGAGCCTGAGACAGGAGGATCACTACAAGTCTGAACTGTGTAGTGAGACCTTGTAATAAATAAATAAATAAATAAATAAGTAAGTAAGTAAGTAAATAAATAAATAAATATTTGTTTTAGAAAAAGAACAGCAAAGTGACGATGGTGAAGTCATGATAAGTGCTTCTAAGAGGATAGGTGGGCAGGGGTGGACTCTGGGAGTCTTCCGGGAAGGACTAACGGCACCACCAACCAGTTCCTTTTGCATATTTTGAAGGGTTGATGGCTTCTGCTACTTTATGTAAACTGTAACCCTGGGGTCTTGAATAATGAATACTCAGACATTGAGACTTTCATGCCCAGGAACATGGAAGAGCACGTCCACTATTCCTCTTTTACCAGCTCACTACTTTCTGGAGTTTAGTTGACTCCAATGTGGGCTAAAATGGTGCCAAGGCAGGAAGTAGAAAGGAGAAGTGGAAAAGGAGATATCCAGTGTATAGAGGAGCCACTTGCTGCAGAAAGGAAACCAGGATGGAGCTACGCATTTTAAACCAGCCTTGAAGAACTAGCGAGCCGACTGGGTCTCTACCCAAACAGTCAAATTTAAAACTCATTCATTCAGAAGACATTTATTTTTTGAGTATGATGTGCCACTTCTCGTATCAGGCACTGTGGTCATAGAAGAGGAAATGGTGACAAGTTACCAACCCCCTCTGTGGGCAACAGTGGTGCAAAGGCAGGAAGTAGAAAGGGAAGGCAGACATGTGAATTAATTATCATGGTCACAGAGATGCTTTAAAAGCACGAGAGTATTAGAGTGAACACGGTCCGGTGCATGCAGGGAAGAGCATGGGAGGAAACTGATTACCCACTGCCAGGCTCCTGGCTGAGCCATCCAAAACAAACGACAGATTACCAAATAAGAAAGCATGCACCTTTGCTTAACCTGAGTTTTACATGACGCCGGAGCCTTCAGAAATGAAGACTCAAAGAAGCATGGAAATCTGTCCATTTTAACGCTAAACTTGATGAAAAAAGAGACATGAGAAAGTAGGATTGAACAAAGAGTAAACCTAATGTCATCAACTGGCAAGGACAAGACGGGTTTGCTCAGATTCCTTTTGATATGGCTCGGCCATTGAAGGTAATGGTATTTCTCTCCTCCAGGTCCAAGGAGCAGGTGAGGGAAAGGTTGGAATAACTTTTCTGCTTCTGTTGTTTTCTCAAATGCAAGGGGGCATATTTTAGAGACAGCATGTCTTTTATTTTATTTTATTATTTTTTATGTATTTAGTACAAGGTCTCACTACACAGATTGGACTCATGGCAATCCTCCTGTTTTCAGCCTCCCAAGCACTGGGATTACAGGTGCATGCGTCACCATGCCCAGTCTCATTTGCTCAGTGCACTCTGGGGTTGGAGCCATCACCACACGCTAGGGATCGAACCTCGGTTGCTGCACCTGCCTAAGCAGACGCTTTAGTCCTCTAAGCTATCTGGCCTGCCCGAGACAGCATGTCTTGAGCCTCCAAGGAAACAGACAAACCAAAGGAAGATCCCTGAAGGGCCAAGGAACCTTCAAACATGTGGAATGGCACCAAAGTTAAGATCTAGGCGCTGTCAGCTAGCCACCCACCTGGAAGCCAAGGAGCTAGGGAAAATGGTAAGCAGGGGAGGACTGTGCCCAGCATGGCCACCTCAGGAGGTGTTCAGAGAATGTGGTGAGCAGGAAAGACGCAGACAGAGAGGAGATGCAAAGACACAGTCCTTTAAGCAAAAATGAAAGGCTGCTGGGCTGGGGCAGCTACTGGGAGAGTACAAAAGAAAGGCTGGCTGGGGAGAGAGCTCAGTAGCATAATCACCTGCCTGGCATGAGCAAGGTCCCGAGTTCCATCCCCAGTACCAAAAAAAAAAAAAAAAAAACCAGCACCAGGATCAGTGACTTTCTACTACAGTGTGTGGCTTTCTAGTCAGTGGTGCCATTTCCTGAGGTAGGAATATGATCCCACGATTCCCCTTGTTTCTAATTGCAATTGCCAGGCACTGGCTACACAACTCTTAGCTGTTCTGATACGGTTGGCTCTTGAGGCCACAGCTAAAATTAGCCAGCCAGCTACTCTCCCCACTTCACCGCCAGGACTTCACCAGGATTGTTTTAAGGAAGCAGAAATTTCCCTTAAAGGAACTAAAGGAGTTTCACAGGGTGGAAGTGTGGCCAGCTTAGTTTGACATATCTGTGGGACATCAGCAGGAGGTTTCTCATAGGGATTATTTTGCAAATGCACAATAAGTCTTACCAACAAGAATGGCCAGGGCTGGAGAGGTAGGTTTGGGGATCTCCAGAACTAGCTGGCTTGTGGGAATATTTGAGACTTCCTAGACTAGGAGGAAGTGGTCTGAGGGGGCGCCAAGGGGGAGCCATGGGTAGGGTCAGTGCCCAAGAGTGGGGATACAAGAGGAGCTTGTGATTTAGGAAGCTAAAAAGGGAAAGCTAAAGATGTGTGGAAATTTACAAGACATATTTTTAAAAACCCAGACAATGACAGTTTCAAGGAATCACTGGTCAGCCATGGTGCCCATGGTGCTCAAACTGCATGATATGAAAAATCTTCCCAGGCCTGGCAGTTTGGGAATAGCCAGTCAGTGAGGCCATGGTGGGATTGGTGGCCACAGCCAAACTGTGCTGCTTGAGGGGAATGCAGAGATGCATGGGGGATGAAGAGACTTAGAGTGGAAGAAAGAGGCACTCGCAGGAGCTGAAGTAGGGTGAGAACACTATTCCAAGTGGGAAATAGTTGTATACCTATCAGTATCAGGAAAAGGAACCTGGAGAAACAGAGACATTAAAGTCACCTGAGGCCAAGCACGGGTAGCGCACACCTGTAATCCCAGTACTCAGAAGGCTGAGGCAGGAGGATCATTGCAAGTTCCGGGCCAGCTGAGCTACACAGTGAGTTTAAGACCAGCCAGAACTATGTAGTAAGAACCTGTCATAACAAAACAAAGTCACCAGAAAGAAAATGTCTTGCTAAAGGTGATTTAGCAAGACAGCAAGATCATCAGCTGCAGAGCAGCCATGGACCAAATGGTTTTGAAAGGGCATTTCTGAAGCTTGCAGGAAAGGGATCAGCAGGGCTGCTTGGTTGGGCTTATCTAGCTTCTGTTGGCTGGGAACTAAATAAAGACTGGCAAAGTTGAGTGCAATGTGTTCCCATCATCAGCCTGGGCTATATTTACTCCCCTGTCACCCGAGAGGCAGCACATACTGTGACACAGACCCTGAAACCCAGCCTGCTGCCTTGAATTTCATTTCTGGCCACGCCATGCTTTTTCGTGGAAGGTCGTATTTATGTCACCGCAGCAGAATTATAGCAACTGGGCTCAGCCTGTGTGGCTTGCTTAAAAGATTGAGAGCATGTGGGACAAACGATTCCAGCTCTCCACTGTCCTCAGAGCCCTAATATGATTTTTATTTGCACAACAGATTTTGTAATGGCATGTAAATTGAGCTGACTTTTGTTGTTTATTTTATATTTGACATCAAAATAGCGTGTGAGACAGTTAACAATAAAAGTACCACTAGGCAATTAAAATAGGTGGAAAAGGGAGTGATTATAATAACTGGGACACAAATTTAAGCCAAAGCAATTATAGAAGTATAAATTTGAAAAATGAGGCACTGTGTATTAGTCAACAGGAAAGTCTGATTATTAAACCCATACAGAGTAGACCTTAGGAAAATAATAATACAGAAATTACCTGTTAGTATTTAAGTTTGTTCACTTCTTTGAGTAATAGCTAACATTTTGGAGCATTTACTCTGCATTCCTGACGTGTATGTGTCTAATCTGTACGTGGCCTTCCAAGGTAGACCATGTTATTATTACCATTCCTGGATGCCAAATAAGGAAACTGAGGCGAGTAAAGAAGGTTAAGTTGGCCAAGGTCATACAGCAAGTAAGTGGCCTGGTTGTAATTCAGGGCCAGGTAGACAGCCATTATGGTTTATGTCTAGTTGTTCCTGCAAAGCCGCATGCAATCATGGGACAGGAACTTCTCGAGTTTGAGACTTGACTCAGAAAGAAAGAAAGAAAATGTCTTCCTAATGTCTTTCTGATTATGTGTTTTAGTACTGATGGGACTATGGGTCTGAGTCCTTCTGGGATTATGGGTGTGGCCTAAGGCGGATAGGCTGAGGCAGAGAGCCTGAATGTAATATGAAGAGAGACAGAGAGACAGACTCACACTGTTGTTCTCTGCACCTTGGTTAGTTGGTTGCCTCTGTTGCGATTGTTGCTGTTTCACCGCCATGAACTGATGCTCTCTGCCCTGTTCCACTCAGCCTTGGGCCAGCTGAATATGGGCTGAAACCTCCAGTAACTGTGAGCTAAATAAACCTTTCCTTCCTTCATTTTGGGTGTTGGGTATTTGTCTCAGCAACGAGAGAAGAGTAACTAAGACAATAGCCAACTTTATTTATTTTTTTATTTTTTACTTTTTGGTGGTACTGGGGACTGAACTCAGAACCTTGCACTTGCCAGGAAAGTGCTTATTCTACTAAGCTATCTCTCTGGCCCCACAGACAGCCAAATTGAAAGCCCTTTCTCTGAATAAATCCTCTGTCACAGGTCTCAAAGTGGTCTGTGGATCACATGATTTTAGAGTCTCTTTGCATTAAGAATGGAATTTTTTTGGGAGGGGGGCAATGAGATAGTTCAGTGGTATAAAGCATCTCCTTAGGCAAGCTTGGGCAAGCATGCAGGGACCGCAGTTCAATCCCTAGTACCACATGCCATGCCAGCCCCATCCCCAGGGTGGACTGAGCCAACAACAAAATATATACATACATACATACATACATACATACATACATACATAAAATTTTTTTACAAATTGAGATTTTTTCATGCCAAAAACATTTAGCAAATTAGGAACTTACAAAAAAAAAACCTACCTAGAGTTAACATGATTCTCAGGAGTGAAAGACTCAAAACTTTCCCCTTAAAATTAAGAACAGAAGATATGAGGGTAATCTGGCCACATTTGTGGTCCCATTGATCACCTCTGGTGTGGGGGAGATGGCCTCTTCCTCCTCCTGCTCTCTGTGTGCCCTTCCTGAAGCTGTACCCTCTGAGAGAAAGGAATGGTCCTTCCTGGATAGGTGAGGACCATTCTTGAAAGATAAGGACAGTGCTCTCTGCTAGAGCCTCCAAACAGCTGTCACCATTGGGAACATGACATAGGCAGACTCCTACTGTCACCATCCCTTCAAACACAGCTAGGATTCCTGGTCAAAGCAATTAGGCAAACAGAAAGGAAAGGAGGGAGAGGGGAGAAAAGAAGGTGCGGAGGAC
>PVKN010009270.1:0-23988 GCA_004027915.1 Capromys pilorides
TTGAGGAAATAAACAATAAGGCAACGACCTGGCAGAGGACTGGAGTGCTAAAGGCCTGAGCCTTCCTCTGTCCTAAAGGGACAAGGACTCTTGTCTTATGCATTCAGGAGCACAACAGAAGAAAAAAAGGGGGTGGGCACAACACAGTTGGGACAGAGGGAGCTGAAGCCCTGGGTTTTCACCCACAGAAGGAAAGAGGCTAGTAGAGAAGGGGCACATGGGGCTCGGCATCAGGTGAGGGGAGAACGAGCCCACCACTTGTGCCAGCATCACTGACCCATGCTGTTGGGAAGGAGAGCCTCCCACTCAAGGACCCTCCTGCCATCAGGCAGTTGCTGCTTTCCAAAGCAGCTAGTAGGAGAAGGCAGGGAGGAGAGTGGACCACAGAGGGTCTGCACTGTGAACAGTAGATAGGGGTGGGGGATCAGCAATCACCCTTGTTTTGCTAGAGCCCAGGAAGGGAACTGAGGAAAGCAAAGGGGCTGAAACAGAGATAGAGCCACGGGATTGACACCGCATCTCCACAGGGAGAGCTCACCAGGAGTCCCGCTCATCTCTGGGCCATCTCTGTGATATCTAACAACACTGTCACTCTGGATTCTCCAACCACAGGGGCCAGGAGTAAACAATGCCAGGCACCCTGTGTCCCCACCTACAGTGGGACACCTGAGACATGCTGGGGACTAAGCCAGGGCTCCTGCTCCAGGGTGACATGGCAGGGACTGAGCCAGGGTGCCTGCTCTCAGGGTACACAATAGGGACAGGAAGCTTCACTTTCTTCCCCCACTTGGCTACTTTGTAGAACAAGCCCAGGTGTAGTTCACTGGGTCCCTGTGAGGGCTAACCCAGGGGCAGGTCTTGAAGGAACCAGTGAGAAAACAGGGAGGGGATCTGTGCTCAGGAGGGGGCATCCAGGTGCCAGAGTTCCTTTAAGGCTCCTGGCTTCAGGCCTGGCATTGAGTTACAGAGGCCAGGGTGCTGTCTGGTACCAAGATGGGGAGGCCAGGACTACAGGAGCCAGGGCACTCCTCCCACAGTGCTGCCCCCTGCCAATGGGACAAGGATACCCACAAAGGTCAGGCATGGTGGCTTGAGCCCCCCTCGCCCTGGGGGCAACCCTGCAACGCTCTAACTGGGCACACCCTCCCATCCTTCACAGCCTCCTCAAGCACCTGCCAGGAGCCAACAGGTATCATTCTAGATGCCAAGTGTGGGCAGGGAGGCACTGGCATCTAAGTCAGTGATGCCCTGGGCTACCCAGGTGTGGCTTGGGTGCCAGGAAGTGGGAGGCACCAAGCTGACTCTGGAAAGAGGCATGGCAAAGTCAAACCAGAAGAAGTGACCAATTGGATCTCAGGCAGCAGGGACAGCCTGTAAAAAGGTCAGAATGTGACTTAAGGAGAGATACAGGTTGGGGGCATCTGTAACCTAGGGCATGGGGGATGGGCTGCAGCAGAAGACAAGTGTGGCAAAGCTTAGGAAGGTCTGCCCACCACAGTAACTGGGTGGTGGCTATGGGATGTATTCAAGAGCCATTGTGTCCCTGTGGGGATTTAGCTTATGTCACTGAGCCATAGGCCAAGTCCCAGTCATCAGACACTGAGCAGGGCTCCATTTCTTGGAAAAGCTGAGACAGGGAGGTCATACCATGCCTGTGGTCATGGAGCTGGGACTTAGAAGTAGAACCCAGGTTCTCCAAGGTCAGGATTCTGAGGGGGGAAGCAGGTGCCCCCATCCACCTGGGAGCAGGTAGAGTGGTAGCCTAGGGAGGCACATGGACAAGCCAAGCAGAGAGGTCAGGGACACACTGCAGCACAGGGTGTGGGAAGCCACACAGACACTGGCCCAGCCTCCAGTGATCTCCAAGAAAGGTGAGCGCCTGAGGCTTCACTGGCTTTTGATGCCACTCGATAGCCTGGGCCAGGGGACCCGTGAAGGCCACAGAGCAGGCTTCCCGCTCTGTGATCCCGGCCCTCTGTCTGGTCCTACAGCTCTGAGATTCCCTTCTTTCCCACTCAAGACCACTGCACTGACCCACCAGTGCAGGGCTGCCCTGATGGCTGGACCTCTGAGGAGCAGAACATTAGAGCAGATAGGGGCTCTCTGCAGCAGCTCCCCCGATCCAGGGCAACAGCAAGGGACCTGTCAGCAGCCAGATCTCTGGTTCCTGGTGGTGTGACATATGTGGAGTTGCTGAGCCACATCTAGGGGTAGGGGTAGTAAGGGGATCCTCCTGAGATAACATCATGATGAAGATTAAATGACCTCAACCTGGAGAGAGGCCAGTATAGTAAGCAGATGCTTCATGCCTGGCAGAAGAGCTGGGAACAGTGGGGAGCTCTCGGGTCTGCACAGGGGCCCAGTGCAGCCGAGGCCTGGATACAGCATCCATGCCCTTCCTCAAGGCCAGCTTCTACAAGCAACCCACACGGGGTCTCCAACCCACCCTGCCAAACCCTCAGCACAAGAAGCCACACTTACTTGAGGATGTCCTTCTTATTGAAGAAGGTGCAGTCCTGTGGAGAGAAAACACACACAAGTAGGCCTGAGGTCCCAGGCCCTGGCATCCTTCCTCAGAGCCCTAGAGCCACAGGGAATTAAGGGACAGTGCTGTAGGGAGCCAGAAGTCACCACAACCCCTGCCCAGAAGCAAATGAGCCTAGGGGACTTTGGGATGCCAGAACAATGCACGCTAGAGACTGTGTAAGCCTCCGGCATATACAGTGGAGAGCAAGATGGGGTGTTCACAGGAGCCGGGGGGATAGCTCAGGGGCACAAGTGCCTGCCTGGCAAGTGCAGAGTCCTTAGTTCAACCCCGTTACACACACACACACACATACACACACACACACACACAAAGATGGGGTGCTCGCAAGTGGGTGTGGCTCACTTGAGGGCCAGCAGGGTGTGCTGTGGGAGGGCAGCAGCTGGAGACAGTTCCAGAAGCACCATACTGCACAGCCACAGGCCTTTCTACCTCTGCCCTCCATCACAGCGTGAAGGGAGATGATGTCCAGGGCTGGATGCTGGGTGCAGAGGGTGCCTATGAGCAGCAGATGACAGCCAGGCAGGCTCTGGATACAACCTGGAGCCACTAGACACCAGGGCAACTAGGCTACACGCTGACACAGCCACAGCGGATGCACAGGGAGGGTTCCTGTTGAGCGCTTCCATCAGGGCTGCAGGGGACACTGTCAAAGCTTTCCAGGCCCAGTGAGCCTATTCTTCTGAGCCCCTGTAGCTCCCTGGGTGTTAGATAAAGGCTTCATGCTGCCTTACCTCTCCCTCTTTTTTCTTTTCTTTTCATATTTTTTTTTAATGTATTTGGTACAGGGTCTCACTACACAGTTTAAACTCATAGTGATCCTCCTGTTTTCAGCCTCCTCAGTGCTGGGATTACAGGTGTGCACCACCATGCCTAGTCTTGGTGGCAGCTCAGCAAACCCAGGGTGGGCTGGTATGGCCCGTGGTGCCAATCGAGCCCCGACCCCTGTGATTGCCTAAGCAGGTGCTTACTCTGCTGAGCTATCTTGCCGAACCTGCCTTAACCCCCTTGGAAACCAACAGAGGTGGTAGTAGTGATGATGCTGCTGCCGCTTTTTTACTGTTGTCAATAGTTCTTTTGAGGGAGACAGGAGAGGCTCAAGGAGCAATGACAGGAAACTCCCTGCCTAGCAGGCCTAGGACACAGGCAGGAAGGGACCATGTAGGCAGATTCCTCAGCAGGCCTCAGGCCTGAAGCAGGCAGCAGAGAGGCAGGGGGCCTTGCCTTTCAGGTGTAGAATCCCCTACACACACACACACACACACACACACACACAGAGAAAAGGACTTGAATGGGACAGATCCTACTCTACTCTTCCCTCCTCTGATCTGTGGATCCCATCTCCCCTCTTTCCCACCTCCCTTCTCCCTCTCTCCTATAGCCTGATTAGAAAGAACACAGCCCAGGGTTGGAGAGATAGCTCCATGGCACAAGTGCCTTCCTCACAAGTGCAAGGTTGTGAATTAAAACCCTGGTCCCACCAATAAAAAAAAAAAAAAAAGAAAGAACACAGCCCCTACCATGTACTGGCCTGGCTCAGGAGGTCCTGATCCATGGGTGCCACTGTCTAAAGATGCACAAGTTCCCCACATAACTCTGGTTCCTTATCACATTTGTCCATGTGAGTGCCCACCAATGGTCCTTAAGATGTGGTACCTGGACCAGCACCAGCAGCCTTGGTGGAAATCCAGACTCTCAGGCTCCACTCCTGATTCTGAATAGGACACACAGAGGGACCCAGAAACCTGCACTGCCAACACTGCCCACTGAAGCTGATTTGAGCAAATGTAAGGATGTCTGACCTAGAACACAGTCAACAGGGAAGCTGCTTAGAATGTCTGTGCACCCTGTAACCCCTCAGCACCCCAGACCAGTTAAATAGGAATTCCTGGGGGTCCATCTGGGCACCAGGGATCTTCAAAGCTGCTTGGGAAATTCTAAGGTTCAGCCAAGCCAAGACCATACTTATCATGAACCAGGTTCTAAATATTCTAGTCAGCTTTGGCTAGGTATAGTGGTATACACCTGTAATCCCAGCACTCAGGAGTTCAAGGCAGGAGGATCATTGTGAGTTCAAGGCCAGCCTGAGCTACGTAGTGTGTTCAAGGTCAGCCTAAACTACCTAGTGAGATCCTGTCACAAAATAAATAAATAAATAAAAATAAAATATCAACATTGGTTGACCCCTAGACAGAGGTGGTGGAACAGGCTAAAGAAAGGGTGCTAGCTGTAAACTATTCAGGGTGCCTGGAACATGGAGTGAGAACTGAAGCCAAAGGCCCCTGAGCCCAGGCCAGCCTGGTGCTCTGGAGTTAGCACAGGTAGTCACCCCAAGACACCA
Organism: Capromys pilorides; assembly: GCA_004027915.1. NCBI lineage: Eukaryota > Metazoa > Chordata > Mammalia > Rodentia > Capromyidae > Capromys > Capromys pilorides. The sequence goes on from PVKN010009270.1 coordinate 4,887, forward strand.
TGGAATCACTGAGAGAGGACAGACTCACATCTGTGCTTTAGAAAAGTCCCTTGTGTTCTGCACAATTGTCCCCTGAGCAGCTTCTCTGAGGACTCAACAGCAATGAGGCCCTGGCTGGTACAAAGTTGGTGCCACTCTTGCTGTGGGATACCTGTCAAAGAACCAATGTGCTTTCCAATGGTGATGTGTACAGTGTCTGCTGAAAGGGAGAGGAAGGGAGGAGGGAAGAGAAGAGGGATGGTGGAAGAGGGAGAAAGAGAGAGAACTCAAGAGATAGGAGTGCAATCAGGCTTCCCAGGAGATGAGGAAGCTGGACCCCGGGGCCCAGGGTGGGGATGGATTTCCAGGTGACAGGAACATGAGGCTGAGTTACAAGGCCTGTTCCTAAGGGAAAACACGGGTTGAGGGAAAACAAAGTGTTCTAATGGCTGGAGGAACAGCAGTGGGTTTGGAGCAGTTGGGCCTATTTTAGAGTTTGAAGGGTCTGGGCAATGGGTGTGCAAAGCAGAAGAAAGATGTAGATGAGAGCCTAAGCTTTGGGTATCTTTGGCCCCTGGAAACCAGAAAGGGAACATCCCACCTTGGAAAGGAAAGACTCAGGCTGAGAGTTCCAGGAAACTAGGGCTCTCTTGGTGATAGGGCAGCTATAACACAGGGTCATCCCATGCAGCCCTATAGCCAGGCTGGGGAACTAGAGGAAGGAGATGGGGCTCTCAGGTTTCATGGCTCTCATTTCTCCCACCCTGTCTAGCAGGGCCCTGGCAAACGACCAGAACCCAAGGCTGGGCCCATCTCTGCTGGGTAACCCAATGCCAGGCTGATCAGATGGGGAACCAGGTCCCTACCCCCACCAGGGCATACTTTATTTCTGGGCTGCTTGTCTGTGCCACTTCCAGCCTTCATCCCAGCCACCTCTCCACCTGGAACGTCTTCACCAGGCCTCATTAGCCAAACACCAATTCCAGGGCTCTGCCCAGCACTGCCCCGTTCTTAGCCTGGAATTTGTGATTCAAAGGCTCATGAACCATGCCTGGCCACAGCAGTAATGAGCTCTCTGTCTCCTTAGCATAGGGCTGGGAATCCACTCCACGGCAATCAATGTGCTAATGCCACAGTGGGGTTGGGAATATAACCAGCACCCCTGGGCAGATCCTCTCTTCCTGCCCAGGGCCTCCTGCTAGAGCTGAGAATCCTGAGTTACTAATGAAGGCTTCAGGGAAGAAGGGCCTTTTATGGCATCCTTGACCATAGCAGAGGACCGATGCCCATAGAAGCATTCATGAAGCCACAGGTGCCTCCTGTGTCCCTCTCTCCTGGGAACAGAGATGACCCACATCCTGCACCCTGCCTGAGGATCAAAGAGGAGCCATCGGGGTTAGGCCTTGAGGTCTGAGGATGGCAGAGACTCCCAGTTCCACAGAGAGCACCAGAGGGAGGCAGCAACTATAGCGTATTCTCTGGTGGCCCCAGGCAGAGGCAAGCAGAGACCTGGGAGCCTGCGATGCAGGTGTGGAAGGTGGGGGACTCCAGCCTACAGTCTCGGAAGTCCTCACACAAGTGAACAGTGGGCTGTCATCTGGACAGGGACCTCAGGGGTTTTAAACACGGAGGGCACGAAGGGCACAGGCATACCACTGGATCCCCTGCTTGCTCCAGGCGTTTCTTCCCACAAAAGCCAAGGTGAGCCCCATAGGGAGAGGACCTGTTCCCTCACTTAAGCTCCTGCAGCCCTGATTCACTGACTGACTCTCCATCTTCCTCGCTCGGGAGAGGCAGCCCGGGACAACGGCCTCAGGATACACGGGAGGGCAGAGGACAGAAAGTGAGGCCCGACAATCACCAGCTGGGATGAGCCTAGTCCCTGGCAGGGAAACTGAGGCGGGGTTGAGGAGGGGTCACCAGCCCAAGGTCGGGAGCACGCGGAGCCCGGGCGTCCTGACTTCGGGAGGCTCTGACGGGGCCCTGCTTACCTGATAGTTGTCCAGCTGCTCTTCGGTGAAGATGGTCTGCTTGTTCCCCATGGCGCCGGCCGGGAGCCGGGAGCCAGGAGCCCGGCGCCCCCGCCCTCGCCAACCCTGGCGGGCAGAATCCGCGACCAGTCGCCTCCTGGTACTGCCCAAGAGAGGGCGCGCGCGGGGTGTGGCCGGAGCTGGGGGCGTGGCCAGACATGGCCGGGAGGCCCAAAAGAGGGGCGGGGCCTAGTTTGGAGGGGAGAGGCGGGCGGCCGGGCCTGGGGGGAGGGACCAAGAGTGTAGCCAGGAATGGATGGGCGGAGCTTTGAGAAGGGTAGGGCGGGGCAGGAGAGGGAAGAGCAAGACCTAGCCCAAGGGGCTGGGCCTAACTCTAGAGGGGCGTGGACTGGAGGGCAGCAGGCACCACCCACCTTGCGCTACCCATTAGCACCCACAACTTCCGGTGGTTCGGGAACCGGTAGGCCAGCGTGGTTGTAGTTCCCTCAGGGTAGTGGGAGGCAGGGTGCCGGGGCCGAGTCGGGAATACCGCGCGCAGTACCTCCCGCCCGGGTCGCTGTCCCAGGGCTGTCCTCATCTGGCTCTAATCCCGCGGGCCGTCTGGCTTGTCCTTAGGGAGGAAGACGGGGGTAGCTGTTCCAGATGGAAAGAACTCAGGGTATCCACGGAAGCGTGGCAAAGGCCAGGACGTTTTCTTGGGTTTTAAACACATACCATTTAAAGAGAAAAAACTTTACCCTAGTAGGATGGAGAAATAACTGGATTACGACAGGTGTGTAGCGGAAAATCGTATAGATGTATGAATGTAAGGTTTATGGGACACAAGCCTCCTAAGGAAACAAAGTACTGGAGAATTGGCAAAGCAAAAGCGATTGTGAGAAAATGACGGGAATATATGGGAAAGCTAAAAGAATATACGAGTTATTTTAAATTTATTTATTTATTTATTTGTTTGCTTGTTGTGTTTGTTTGTTTCTTTATTTATTCATTTTGTGGCTGGCTCAGCCTGCCCTCGTGGTGGCGCTGGCGCAGCATGTGGTGCCGGGGATCGAACTGCAGTCCCCGCAGTTGCCTGAGCCCTCCTAAGCAGGCGCTTTAGACCACTGAACCATCTCGCCGGCCCCTATACGAGTTATTTTAATAAGATCTGTGCATAATACTCAGTCTCAACCTGACTCTTTTTTGCAAGACTGGGGTTCGAGCTCCCAACCTTGCACTTGCCAAGCAGGCACTTGTGCCACGGAGCTATCTTCCCAGCCTCAGCCTGCCTTTGATGATGATTCTTTACTCCTGGTTTAGGGAGGGCAGCTCTCACATGGGAATTTCATCATCACCTCTGTTTTGAAGAAAAAGAAGGAAGCTAGTGTGGTCCATGCTTGAAATCAGAGCACTTCTAGGAGGCTAATGGAGGGGGATGAATTCAAGACCCTCTTTGGCACTTTAGTGACTGTGATAGATCCCGTCTCTTTTCTCCTTGAAGGCTTCCCTTTGTCTACAACGTGTTGTCATCTGACTTCTCCCCTGACAGCTGCTGTTTGTGTCCTGTGAGCAGTTGCTGTGTCTGCCTCTGTTACCCACCCCCTATAGGCCCTTGATTAACTTGACCTATACCCTAGCACTGAACAGTCTGTATTTTTTTTTTTTTCTCTCAGTATTATGGACATAGTAGGTTCATAATATACAGTGTCTGGTGGTTAAATTAATACACAGCCTGGGACTGTCTCTTTTGGGGGGACATTATTTCCTTTTGAGCACCGTAATACAGGGTGGCTGAGATATTTTCTTTGCTATTCCCAGAGTCTACAGCAGGGTCTCTTTTGTCTGTCTGTGTGTGTGTGTGTGTATGTGTGTGTGTGTGTGGTACCAGGAATCAAGCTTAGGGCCTTGTGCTTGCTAGGCAGGTGCTGTGTCTTGGAGCTATATCCCTGGCCTGTAGGGTTTTAATAAATTGTAATCAGTATTATGTAAAAGAATAATGCCTATAATCCTGGCACTCTGGGAAGTTGAGGTGGGAGGAACAGAAATTCAAGTCCAGTATGGACAGCTTAGTGAGACTTCCAAAATCAAAAACAAAACTCTCAGTGATCCTCTTGTCTCAGCCTCCTGAGTCCTTGGGTTATAGGCATGCACCACCACACATGATCACCTCTATCCTCACACCTCGTGCTAATCACATCTTAGCATTCTGTTACAGTTTGTGTATATGGTTTCGGTATGTATATGTGTCCCCCCCCCCAAAGCCTCATGCAGTCATGGGGCAGCTTCTGCAGTTTGTGATTGATTATTGTGGGTGTGGATGCTGCACTTGCCCTGGGGCAGGTAATTTGTATCACAATGTGAGGAGGGAAGAGAAGGTAGCTAGCTGCCTGAGTTGCTGCCACTTCCTTGTCTCTCTCTCTCTTTTTCATAAGGGCCTACTGAGTCTGCAGGGTCTTACTACATAGATCAGACTCCTAGTGATCCACCTCTGTTCAGCCTCCCAAAGAGCTGGGATTATAGGCTCTAGTCTCAAGGGCCATCTCAGCACACCCTGGGGATTGAACCCTGGCCACTGCACCTGCCTAAGCAGGCGCTTTAATCTGCTGAGCTATTTGGCTGGCACTTCTTTTTTATTTTGCTGCTGCCATGAAAGTTTGCTCTCTGACATGTGCCATGCTGCTTATGGCGCCAGCTGAGTATGGACTGAAACCTCCAGTAACTGAGCTAAATGAGCCTTGCCTTCCTTCATTTTGGGTGTCTAGTATTTGTCCCAGCAATGAGAGAAGAGTAACTATGACACATTCCATCAAGATCACTGTGGTCCAACCCTATTGTTCTGGCCACTTAGTTCAAATATTCTGGTTCTTTGCTCATCACTGACCAACTCAAATGAGACCATTTACTTAAAAAAAGACTTTCTCAAAGCTAGCTCCAAGAAGTTGGGGGGCCTCATTGCCTGATTGGCCATGTCACTGTGTACAGCGGTGAAGTGTGTTAAGATCTTTCATAGCAAGTGGAGGCAGGGAATACACTGAGGTAGTAGACACATCCAGACCTGATCCACCCCTTCCTGGGCCCAGCCTTCTCCTTCTGCCTTCCCCTTGGCAATGAAACTGGACTTTGTCCTTCTGGTGATGACACTTGTACATTTTATTCATGCATCTGGGCTGAGGAAAAGTAAGGATGGCAGTTTATGCACTAGGCCTGAGGAGTCTTAGAGAAGATATTTGTCTCTAGAGGGAAAAAAAAAATGTACCTTTCAAAGTTCTATATTTTCTTTTCGTTTTTTTTCTTTTAATTTCTGCAAAGCTTTCTTCTAGAGGGGTGCAGTCCTTCTTGGCAGCTGCCTTCCCCATGGTGGCCAGCACATTGCTCAGCTCCTCACACTTCCTCTTGGCATGCATGTGCATCCCCACCCTTTTCTTGATGAACTTGAGGGCATGTTTGTCCTTGGAGACCTTGAACAGCTCCTTGGCTCGTAGGGGGTGAAGCTGCACACCTCCCGGATCATGTCCTGCATGAACTTGGTGTGTTTGGTGAAGTGTCCACAGCGGCAGCTGTGCCTCAGCTTGCTCACATTCTTAGTCACCTCGTAGCCCTTGTTGAGGCCCATGGTCATGGGACAGTGGAGGACCATGGCTACTGCTCTTCAATGGTTGCCGTATTGGACCAAAGTTCTATATTTCCATGCTAGTTACAATTCCCTGTCTTGCCTTAGGTCAGCTGGCAATAGTAAGGGCCTGTGGTGCTGCATCTAGCAATCGGTGTAAGGTTGAGTTGGGAATAGACTCCAAAGTGGCTGGAGTGGTCGAAAAGGAAAACAGAATGATACCTGAGCCTGAAGAAAACACTGCTAAAGACTGTTTGGAGAGGCCGGGGAGATAGCTCCGTGGCACAAGTGCCTGCCTGGCCGGTGCAAGGTTGTGAGTTTGAACCCCTGTCCTGCAAAAAAAAAAAATGACAAAGACTGTTTGGTCCAATACAAAAGAGCAAAAGTCAGGTGGCATCTAACAGATGTATCTCCTGGAAGGGCATCTGTTTTTTAGACAATCATGCATAAGAATCCTCTTTCCTAACCTCTGCAGCTCTACTTATTTGGAAGGGTTGACATACAAGGTAAGTCTTTGGTGCTCAGAATTCCTCCCTTGTCTCCAAATGCATTTAATTCCTTTCTGAATGCATTGCCACCTGTAACATCTATAGCCTTCTGCCTTGGTGCCCAGTAGCTTTCTCCAGTGAGGGTCATCAGAATACTTGCAGTACTGGAGAAGATATGACAGCTGTTTGGAGTCAATGTCATAAAAATTGTTTGGTAAAACTGAGCAATTGCAGAGATTTAGAAAGCATGGCTATTATGATTTACATCTGGAATATCCCCCAAGAGACTCAAACATTTAGAGGTGGGGCTTTGGGAAGGTGATGGATCAAGGGAATATCATACTTATCAGTGAATTCATTCACTAGAGTTCAGCAGTGGACCATGCTGTTAGAGGTGAGGCCTGTTTAATTTTTTTTTATTTTATTTTATTTTATTTATTTATTTGTTTGCTTGTTGTGTTTGTTTGTTTCTTTATTTACTTATTTTTTGGCTGGCTCAGCCTGCCCTGGTGGTGGGGCTGGCGCAGCATGCGGTGCTGGGGATCGAACCGCAGTCCCTGCAGTTGCCTGAGCTTTCCTAAGCAGGCGCTTTAGACCACTGAACCATCTCGCCGGCCCGTGAGGCCTGTTTAGAAGCAGCTCAGCAGGGGCCCGACCTGTAAGGGTGTATTCTTGTTCCTAGCTCCTCTCTTTTCTTGGTCTTCTGGCTTCCATGACTCCAGCAGCTTTCCTCTGCTCAGACCCTTGCACTGTACCATTTCTGTCTTGGAGCCAGAGGACTACGGAATGAGAATATAAACCACAATAAACCTCTCCTCCTTTAGGTTGTGAATGTAAAATAATCTGTCTTGATAATGCAAAGAGTGACTAACATTTTCATACTAGAGATATGGGACATTTCTGTAACTATCTAGGCAAGTGGCTTAGAAGCCTTTGGAAAGGGTTTGCTGAAAAAGTGGTTTTTTTTTTTTTTTTTTGTCTTTTTGAAGCAGGATCTTGTTATGCAGTTCAGGCTGGCCTTGAGCTCACTTTTGTAACCCAGTCTGGTCTCGAACTTGCACTGATCCTCCTGCCTCAGCCTCCCAAGTATGGGATTACAGGTGTGTGCCACCACGCCTGACCTGTTGGAATAGTTTGGAAAGGTTTGGAGATGCTGGCTAGTAAAGCCCTAGAATGCTGTAGGCCAAGTTTGATGAGAGATTCTGATCAAAGCACAGAAGACCAGAATGCTGATAAAAATTCTAGTGGTAAGGATCAGGCTTAGGAGATCTTAGCTGGAAAGGACTCCTATGACAGTGGACTCCAGGTCATGCATGTTACACGCAAGAAAGATACCATTTATATTTTGCCTGTGTCCAAAAACAGATTAAGGGCAGTGGACTAACTGATCTGTTGAATGTAACTTCAAAGCAGACCAACATTAATGGGACATGATAGAGCCAGCAAAATAGCTCAACGGATTAAAGTGCCTGTTTAGACAGACCAGTGGCCAGGGTTTGATGCCCGACATGCTGTGTTGACCCCACCCCTGGGGTGAGCTGAGACCACAGTTGAGACTGGGTGTGGTGGTACATGTCTGCATGCCTATAATCCCAGCTCTTAGAAGGCTGTACACTGGTGGATCACTAGAAGTCTGATCTATGTAGTGAGATTCTGTAGACCCTTACTAAAATAATAATAATAATAAAAAAAAAAACCGATGTGATAATTGAGCTTAATTATGTCAACTTCATTGCCTTGGGAGCCATCTGGGGAATGGAGGAGCATACTTCTGGGTGTGTGGTTGGTTACAGAGCTGTGAACTTGGGTATTTTACTCCACACTACCTGTGAAGACCAAAGTTCCTGCAAGGAAGTGGCAGTGGCTGCTGCAAAGATCTGAGCTCCTCTGAAGTGGCACAGCGTTGTCCATCAAGCTCCTCCACGGAAGTCGGGGTTGGGGACAGAAGCCTTCCTCAACCCTTTCATATACCCTTTTAGTGCTGAGTCACTCTAAGGTGGGCCCTCCCTGCCCTGGAGAGTGGGGCATACCCCAGGGTGTGGAATCACCAAGCTGATCCAGCCAAGCTTCAGACATCTCAAGTTGACACAATGTATCAACTACCACAAGTATCTGCCTGGTCCCTTGCCCCTTTCTCTGTGCTGCTCCCCTGTTCTGCTTTGGGTCACAATGATTTGAGCAGCTTTGCTCAGCCACACCCCTTCCTCTATGATGTTCCTAACTTGGAGCTAGCCAACCTTGGATGGAATGCCCTAAAACCATGACCTATGTGAACCCTCTCCTCCTTTAAATGGTGTCAGGCATTGTCCGGAACACAGGAAAGCTAAGAAATAACCTTGTCTATGGAAACATCAAAATCAGGGCAAGTTTCTTTGATCTGAAGTCACTGCACCACTGGGACCCAATCTCCTCAGGGTCCAGTTTCTCCCATGAACCAAGCTCCCATGGCAATCTCCTGTGTCCTAACAGGAAACTGTGACAAAAGAAGTGGCTAAATTGAAGACATATCTCATGCATCTTTTCACTCCTCCAGGAAAGGGTTTAGTTCCATACTGTAACTCTGCATGAGTGTGGGTGTGGATGTGCTTCAGGCAATATGCATGCTGCCAGAAGTTCAGGTACAAGGATTTTTTTGGAAGACATAGCTTTTATTGCCTAAGCAGTGAAGCAGTGTTTGCTTCAAGAACATTAAAGAAAGTCAGAATGAAACCATATTTACCTCAGAGTTTTATTCATAGTAGTCAGAATACAGAAAAAGTTCTGGGAGCAGCTGGGTGATACAATGTTTGCCTAGCATATAGAAGGCCTTGGGTTCAATAAATTAAAAATGTGGAAACAACTCTGATGCCCATCAGCTGTTGTGTAGATGAATAAAATATGGTGCATCTAACATTTGGGGCCATGTGATCCATGGGAGTTGGCTGCTGCCTGAAGAAAGATGGGATCTCATCAACAGTTGAGCAAGCGTTCTCTTTGTCCCTTCCTCCCTTTCCCTCCCTTCTTCCCTACATGGACAAATGAGGAGTTAAGCACTGACACATGCTACATCAGGCATAGGTATTGAGAAATGGTAAGTGAAAGAAACAGTCACAAAAACTTACCCGTATATGCTTCCCTTTATATGAAATACCCAGAGTAGATAAATCCATAGAGGCAGAAAGTAGGAGACTGAGGCAGGAGAACCACAAGATTTTGTCCTGCCTGATGGTTGCTGGAGAGTAGGGATGGGAATGGTGGAGGGAGCAGGCCACATGCAATGCTTTCCAGGCATTAGGGAGAGCAGTGCATAGGCTATGGGGTAAAAGGAAGCATAGCCTGATCAGAGCACAGCATGAAGGCCAAAACAGCAATGGGAGGTGAGGTAGAAAGTGGGCAGGAGGACCATGTCATTTGGGGTCAGTCTTGTGATCCATGGTCTGGGAGTTGGCTTCTGCCTGAAGAAAAGACCGGATCTCATCCACAGTTTTGAGCAAGAGTTCTCTTTGTCCCTTCCTCCCTCTCCCTTTTTCCCTACATCCCTCTTGTGTGTAGTACTGGGGATTGAATCCAGGGTCTTGCAGATGCCAGGCAAGTGTTCTACCACTGAACCACATCCCCAGCCCACTCTCTATGAGACACCAACTTGCTAAGTTGCCCTGGCTGACCTGGAACTTGGTGATTCTCTTGCCTCAGCCTCCTTAGTAGTTGGAATTACAGGTGTGAACCAACACACTTAGCTCATTTATGCCTTAACAGGGTCTCTTTTGCAGAAGGACTTGAAAGGGGCAAAGTTAGAATATGGGGAACTATTATGGTTTGTGTATAGGTGTCCCCCCCAAAGCCGCATGCAGTCAAGGGGAGGCTTCTGGAATTTGTAATTGATTATTGCGGAATGAGTGGTACCTCTCCCCTGGGGCAGGTAATTTGCATTTCAATGTAAAGTAGGAAGAGAAGTTAGCTGCTTAAGCAGCTGCTAGCTCTCTCCCTGCACTCTTGCTCTTAGCTGCCAACATGGAAGGTTGTTTTCTGCCATAGAGCCAGCTGAACATGGACTGAAACTGTGAGCTACATAAGCCTTTCCTTCCCTCATTTTGAGTGTTGGGTATTTGTCCCAGCAATGAGAGAAGGGTAACTAAGACAGGGACCAGGGCCAGCGAGATGGTTCAGCGGTCTAGAGCGCCTGCTTAGGAAAACTTAGGCAACTGCAGGGACCATGGTTCAATCCCTGACACAACATGCTGCACCAGTCCCACCCCCAGGGCAGGCTGAGCTAGCCATAATTACACACACACACACACACACACACACACACACACACACACACACAGAGAGTAAAAATTTTAAAAAATAATGAAAACGATTTAAAAAAAAATATGAGGAACCAGTTTTTCCATCACTCAGACACAATACACAACACCTACAGTTTAAAGGAAAAGTATCACCTGGCTCACAGTTCAAGGAATTCAGTCCAAGGTTTGCTGGCTCTAAGTCATAAACATCATGGTGGGGTGGGGATGGGGAGCTTCTCATCTCAAAGCACCTGGAAAGGAGGGAGAAAAAGGTGAAACCAAGAACAAGAATGCCCTTCCAGGTGGGGTAGAGGAATGAGGGAAGAAACGAATCAAGATATCTCACGTACAGGCACAAATCCTCTCTGATGACTATGATCATTATGAATACCTAAAATGTATACATAAACTTAATGAAGGGCTGGCCAAATAGCTCAGTGGATTAAAGCGCTTACTAGCAGGCACAGGGGCCGGAGTTTGATCCGTGGGCCTGTGGTGCTGGTCCCACCCACAGGGTGCGCTCACATGGCAATTGAGACTAGGCATGGTGGCATGCGCCTGTAATCCCAGCTCTCCTTGGGAGGCTGTAAAGAGGCAGCTCACTACGAGTCCAATCTAGTAGTGAGACCCTGAACACCCTGTAGACCCTTCCCTAAAATACAAAAAAAAAAAAAGTTAATTTAAAAAAAGAATATACCCTTTTAGGTCACACCCCAGTGACTGCCTCTTCCAACCAGTCTCAACACTCTAACAGCACATTCAGTTATGAATTCATCAACAGATGAATTTGTTGATGAGTAGAGCATTCCCACCATGATTCAGATATCTCCCAAAGCCCTGCCTCTGGATGATGGGGTTTTGGGGTCCACCCGAGATCTAAACCATACTGAGTTGGTTCAGGCAATAGATGAGTGACTTGGACCAAACTGTATTAGTAGCAGTGAAGGTGGGGAGAAGTGTCCAGTTCTGGCTCCATTTTAAAAATAGAGCTGACCTTCAGACTTCTAACTGATGAGCAAGGAGAATGGCACAAGATTTTATCAAGTGGGGAAAAACTGCAAGAGCGGTATTGCTCACAGGTGGAAAGAAGGTGTAATCAAGCATAGACATTTTACATTTTCATTTTTCAAAACAAGAAATCATAAACATTTACCAAGATGCTAAGGAGTCTTTGTTATGATCACTTTTGAGGGCTGCACAGTCCATTCAATTTATTTAACCTAAATTATATAACTACTTCCTTTTTTTAATCATTAAGACTCTTTATTTAATTTTCAAAATTATGGATAATCCTATAATGAATATCTTTGTGCTAATGGCTTTTTCTTTCTGTGGTTTTTTCAAGCAATTTAATTCTCAGAAATGGATTTACTAGGGGAAAGAGTAAGAACACTTCTAGGCTCTTGAGACACGTTGCTAAACTGTTTTCCAAAAATATCATTGCAATCCTTAAAGGGGGGGGGCAAAAAAGAATGTAGGAGTTTCATCATAGATTGGACAGTGCAGGACATTACAGTATTAACTGACCCCTAACAAAAAGGGTGAAAGGTTTGTCTAGTTTTAAAAAAATTGCACACATCTGATTACAGTTAAAGTTGACCAAGTTTTGGGCCGGCGAGATGGTTCAGTGGTCTAAAGCCTGCTTAGGAAAGCTCAGGCAACTGCAGGGACTGCGGTTCGATCCCCGGCACCACATGCTGCGCCAGCCCCACCACCAGGGCAGGCTGAGCCAGCCACAAAATAAATAAATAAACAAACACAACAAGCAAACAAATAAATAAATAAATAAAATTTAAAAAAAAAAAAAAATAAAGTTGACCAAGTTTTAAATTTTCTTTGTGTGACTCTGGCTATGAATTGGCTGAGTCCTTTGCTTCTGATCTGTCTGTCTGTCTGTATGTCTGTCTGTCTGTCTGTCTATTTGTCTGTCTGTCTACCTATTCAACCACTCATGCACCCATCCATCCATCCATCCAATAATCTGCATGTCATCTCCATCCATCCTTCCATTCACTCAACCATCCATCCATCCATCCATCCACTCAACCAACCATGCTTATCTATCATCTATCTATCTATCTATCTATCTATCTATCTATCTATCTATCTATCTATCTATCTATCTATCTGAAAAAGGGTCTCTCTATGTAGTTCAGGCTGGCCTTGAACTCATTTTGTAGCCCAAGGTACACTCAAACTTTCAACAGTCCTGCCTCAGTCTTCTAAGTGTAGGAATTATACACATGTACCATCATGCCTGGATATCAATCATATTTTTTGTTTGTTTGTTTGCATTTAGTACAGGGTCTACAGGGTCTCACTATATAGATAAGACTCATAGTGATTCTCCTGTTTTCAGCTTCCCAAGGCCTGGTATTACAGGCACACATCACCATACCCAGTCTCAATGGCCATCTCAGTGTGCCTCTGGGACAGGGCTGGCATGGCACACAAGGGATCGAACCCCAGCCACTGTGCTCTGCCTAAGCAGGCACTTTAGTCTGCCGAACTAACTGGCCAGCCCTTATCAATCATATTTTTAGTAAAAATAACTTAAATAAACCAGCAAAATGCCATTAAAATGATTTTATATGGCTTTTTTAAAACAGCACTGCTAAGTGGATAATTTTATTTAATTTTGATGGTTTATTCATTTAAAACTTGCTATATTGATTTCACAAACATTTTTCTTCCAGTGAAGGAGGGGTACATGTGGTTAGTGGTGGTTACAGAAAAGGGCTCACCTTTTAGATCCTCCTCCTGAGTGGCAAGTTTCATCACCATCCAGTCCAAACACATCTTGTTAGGGATGGGGGGTGGGGCGACTACACAGAACAAGGGACAAAGACAGGCCACTCTTTTATGGGAAAGTGGTGAGCATCTTGGAGGACTGAGAAAATGAACACTAGTGACAAACAGGGTTGAGGCTTCTGGAGGCTGCTCATTCCTCCAGCTGCCCCAGGGGCACACAGCATCTTGTGGGGTCTGGCCCCGGGGAACCTCTGAGTTTCCTTTTAGCTCTGAGAATATGAGGGCTAGAACTCACACTTCTCTGCTTCTCCAGCTTTGCTAGTATTGGTCTGTTCTCATGGCCCGTCTCCAGATGCTGACACTCTACCTTTAGGACTATCAATGCCAGATCCATGGCAGAATCTTTGATCCCTCTTTCCCACCACTTGCCTGCCTTTCTGAGTCTAGACATGGAGGGCAAGGCTGGGTCTTCTCATACCTTTACACAGAGAATGCACTGGACAGGGACTCTGGAAAGCTGCTGTTAACTTTGAAGCTCCTAGGAGGCTTAACAGCTGGGGAAACTGCCTCTGTACCTAGGAGGCTTCCCCATGTGGGTGCCCACCTGTTTCACACTTTACTGGCCATACTCAGTTTCCATCAGAGGCTTGCTGTGAAGAGTAAATAGAAATTGGATACTTTTCTTTCAAATCACTGAGGGTTACATAGCTTGGTGTACTGGTCTCTGTTCTAGAAACAAAGTCACAAAAAATGACCCCTGGCATTATGGTACACAGCAGGAAAGAATATTATATAGTTCTCAAGGAAAACAGGAGACAAGTGCCAGGGGCTTTGAATTAAACAGGGGACATGTAGACACATCTTGGGAACTTCCCAAAGGAATCAACACATGAGCTGAGTCTTGACAAGTGACTACATTTTGAGCAGGTGGGAGTAGGGCTGAAGGGCATGTAGACAGAGGCACTCAAAGTGAAACATGGCAGGGGCCGGCGAGATGGTTCAGTGGTCTAAAGCGCCTGCGTAAGAAGGCTCAGGCAACTGCAGGGACTGCGGTTCGATCCCCGGCACCACATGCTGCGCCAGCGCCACCACCAGGGCAGGCTGAGCCAGCCACAAAATAAATAAAGAAACAAACAAACACAACAAGCAAACAAACAAACAAACAAATAAATAAATAAATAAATAAAAATTAAAAAAAAAAAGTGAAACATGGCAACCATTTAGGAGCTGGCCAGCAGGCCTACTTGGCTGGTGCTACAGGTGTTTGGGGCTGGACAGAGTGGCAGGAAACTGATGGGAAAAACAGTTGTGACATGAGAAAGCAAGGGAGCCAGGACTTTTAGAGGCAGTGTAAATCCCGGACAGAGCTGTGCCAGAAGGTGGGAGGAAAAAGGGCAGAAAGGGTCGTTGATGAGGAGGCTGTTGGCATAACTGGGTGCAAGATGGTCAGGCCTGGAGGAGAGCTGTGGGGAGGAGGGGACTGTGGAGAGCACTTCAGGGTGGAACTGCCAGGGCCTGGAGCAGGGAGGTTCTAGGGAAGACTCCTTCTGACAATTATAGCAGGAGAACCATTGTGTCACTTCAAGGTACTAATCACCCTTCTGGCAGGCAGCTAGCTAGCTCTTCTCTGGGCAGAACTCTTTCCAGGATGGGGTAGGAGGACATCTGGGCTAATCACTCTGTTTCCCCAGCTCCCTGCAAGGTGCCCTGCTATGAGGACAAGGGGGAGGTGAATGTGGGTGCTATTTCCTCCAAGCTTTCCCTGCCCTCATGTTAGGTTTGAACTGGGTCACCTGATTCTGCTTTGTCAAAATCCTCCTTTGACACTTTTCATAGTTTAATTAGAGTCTCTGTCATTCCTATGGGATTTTTTTTTTTAATTTTATTTTATTTTTTTAAACTTCATTTATTTATTTGTGTTCTGGCCGGCTCAGCCTGCCTTGGGGGTGGGGCTGGCGCAGCATGCGGTGCCAGGGATCGAACCGCAGTCCCTGTGGCTGTCCAAGCAGGGGCTCTAGACCACTGAGCCATCTCGCCGGCCCCCTATGGGATTTTTAAATTCCAACACTCTGGCATTCCAGTGCCCAGCACCTGCAGAGCTGTAAAAATGTAAAGACAGATCAGCACTGGCCTGAGAGTGAGGTCAGGACAGGGAAATGAAAACGGGCACTGACTGAAAACAGGCACAAGGCACATTTCCAGTGTCCAGCAGTAGATCTTAGCTGGGCACGGGGTGCCATGTTTGTCACTCCAGCACGCTGGGAAACTGAGGCACATGGATTTAAGTTTTAACCCAGCCTGGACAACCTCACTAAACTAACAATCAAAAGAGTTAGCAGTTCCTACCTCAAAATAAAAAATGAAGTTGCAGGGGATGTAGCTCTGTGTGAAGAGTCTACGTTCAATCCTCAGGACCACCTAAAGAACTAGACCAGCTAAGCCAGATGGTGCTCGCCTGTGATCGCATTGCTCTGGAAAGCTGAGGCAGGACTAAGACAAACTGGAACCTAGCCCAGGCCACTCACAAAAACCGTGTCTCACAGTAAAAAAATTAAAAATGGGCTGGAGGTGTAGCTGAGGGTGAAGGCCCTGGGTTCAATTACCAAGGGGAAAAAAAACCTAGATTCTGTGATGATTGCGCAACTGTCTACATTTATAAAAGCACCAAGCCGTACACTTACTGCGTGTAAACGTTACGATATATAAATCACGCCTCAAGAACTTCTGGAGTAAAGGGTCTCTCTCGCTTCCCCGGGATAGTAAACGCTGAGAGAGGAAGTGTGTCTATAAATCTAGAAACTTGATTGGCACTCAGCAGGAACAGATTCACCAATGAGGAGTAAGGAGGGCGGGGGTCTCCCTTCAGGCCGCTTCCGGGTCGCAGACTAGAAGTCGGTTGGGCGTGTCCTGTGAAGGGAGCTCGGCCATTGGCCAGCAGGCTCTTCAAGTAGGGAAGGCATTGAACTCGGAAAGGCCCGAGGCAGGGGCGTGTCCTTGTGGGGGTTTGGCCACGGCAAGGGGGCGGGCTCTGGGTACCACTGCGCGCACGCGCTGTCCTGTCGCCACTGTCGCCTGGCGAGACCGCGGATGAGATGGCGGGGCCCGCGTGGATCTCCAAGGTGAGCACGGGCGGGTGGGAGCTGGCCAGGAGGCGATCAGCGCATGCTGACTGGGCGGAAGCAGCTGGCAGGGCGGCAGCAGCGCGAACGCAGTGTGGAAGGCGTCTCGGCGTCACGGGCCGGGGCGGAGCGGAGCGCCGGGTACGAAATCTCTAACCAGCCCACGCGGCCGAGGCAGGAGGGCGTCAAGGTCGAGGCGGGGGCGCTGGGTCCGGGGTCAAGTGAGGACTCTCACTGAGCCGGATGTCGGCAGACGACCCACCTGGCCGCCTCTTTCCTGATCGACTCGGGCCCCCAGCAGCTCTCGGTCTGAGTCAGGCCGTTTACCCTCCTGAGCTCGTTCCTCGCGGGGCCCCATGGTGTTTGCAGCCGCTTCGCCTTTTAAGGACATGGGCATTGTGCACTTCGGGTTCACCGCGTAATCGCGAGAGGGGCCCCAGCGCCTGCCCTGGCCCTTGGTAGTGCTCCTGCAGTGATGCAGAGTGCAGGTGTCCTTGACAGCTGGCTGCTTATCGGAAAGGACTTGAGATTGGATTTGAGATTGCCTGGAATCTCTTCCACACGCCCTGCTCTCAATTAGTTAACCTGTGCCTGGAGACAGACTCACCCAAGGTCATACGAGGGCAGAGCTGGGGAGACTCGGGCATCCTGGGTCTCAGTAGGAAGGTCACATAGCAAGTTACAGGCACTGTACAGGGACACCAGTCTGTAGGTCCCTGCTGCTGTTGAGGAGTGGTCACCCCCCTACACACACTCTTCTGTAAGATTTATTACTTTTTTCATTTTCTTTTTTTTCGGTTTTAAAAGGTGCACTGATGGAAGATTTACTGATAGGATGTCTACATGGGAGTTTAAGAGTGACAAGAACATTGCTTGACTGTGTAACCCTGAGCAAAATGAACATCTCTGAGCCTTTCTATGCCTATCAGAAAAATATCTATTCTTGTGTCACAGTTATTTGAAGTTTAAATAGGATACTGTATGTGAAAGCTTCTAGAATAGGCAGAAGGAACACAAAAATCATAAGCTTTTTTGGCCATCAATAGATTAGTGTTAGGCGGCAGTCATCAGGTGGACAGAGATTGCTGAGTGTGGGGCTCAGTAATTGGATTTGACTGTATCAGTCTTTTTAGACCCAAATTTGCTTTGGATGGTAACTGTTAGATCTGCTTTGCCTCTAAAGGTGATACTGATAGGTTCAACGTGCAGCAGAGAAACAGGCAGAAGAGAAAGGAGCTTTATTTTCTTTGAGGACACGGAAGAGAATATGGGAAAGGATTAGGAATTTTTTCTCAATTAGACAGAGGGAGGCTGAGGCTTTAATGGCCTTTTGCCAGGGGTGGAGTTTGGAGGGGATGGTTAGAGGGAGCTGATTGCCGGGGTGAAAGTAAATTATGTCTTGGGCTGAGTTGGAGAAGAGGGGAGGTGGTCTTTTGTTGTAAGGGCATCGGCCATATTAGATGACCAGCACAGTGATTTTAGCAATTCACACCAGGACCAGAACCTATCAGATATAGCTTCTGAATTACTGGTAAAGCAAGTCATCTGTAATTCTTGGGTCTATATTTTTAACACCTATAGCTAATTCTTCTTGGGTACTAAAATAACACTAATGACAATAAGTTTGCTAGTAAATTTGTTGTGCCTTTACTGTGGATTGCAGGAGGAAACTCCAAAGAGTTGGGAAAGTGTTGGAGTATAGAATCAGAAGATGAGATTCTTAGGCCTGGAAACTGGATGCTGAGGCAGGAGGATTACAAGTTTGAACCCACCCTGTAAGCGAGACACACTCAAAATAAAAAAGGACTGGTGCAACTCAGTGTAAAAGCCCTGAGTTCAATCACATTATCAAAAAAGAAAGAGAGAGATAAAGAGAATAAGAAAGAGGGGCTGACGAGATGGCTCAGTGGTCTAAAGCACCTGCTTAGGCAAGCTTAGGCAGCCACAGGGACTGTGGTTTGATCCCCGGCACCACATGCTGCGCCAGCCCCATCCCCAGGGCAGGCTGAGCCAGCCAGAACCAAATAAAATAAATGAGGTTAAAAAAATAAATAAATAAAAATAAACTTTTTAAAAAAAAAAAAAAGAGAATAAGAAAGAGATGATGTCCTCCTTGGACATGGACTCCCTGGCACCAGCTTTCACCTCTGGGCCAGTTTCTCCCTGTAGGGGTCAGTGCCTCTTAAAGTCCTCCTGAGACCAGCCCAGTGTAGAGGGCTGTGCTGGATACTGGTTTTGGGACAGCAGTTCCTCTAATGGGTTGCCACTTAAGGTTTTATTTGCAAAAACATCTGCAACTTCAAAAAGCTTTTCCCACAGAGGCTTTCTAAAGACTTTCCTGGCTTGCTAGGCATGGTGGCGCACACCTGTAATCCCTGCACTTCGGAGCCTGAGGCAGGAGGATTGCTGTGAGTTCGAGACCAGCCTGGGCTACAAAAGTGAGCTCAAGGCCAGCCTGAACTGCATAGCGAGACCCTGTCTCAAAAAAAAAAAAACTTTCCTGGCTCTTAAATAGCATAACAAGCCAATTTAGCAGTAGTTAGCATTCACTGTGTGAGTCTTGCCCTTCATCATCCAAGTGTTGAAGTTGGAGTATGAAGAGATCGAGGGGTTAAGATGGCCCAGGGGCCTGGTCAGAAGTTCAGGGTGTACATCTAGGTTCTGTGAGTAGTCACTGTTCTTATCTGAAAATCATCTCTCCAGGTCTTCTTCCTCTCAGGCTTTACCTTATACTAGGGCTTGAACCCAAGCCTTTGTGCTGAGCTACTCCCCCAGCCCTGTTAATTTTTATGTATTTATTTTTATTTTGAGAAAGAATTTCACTAATTTGTGCAGGCTGGGCTCAAACTTGTGATCCTCATCTATCTCATCTTCCCATAATCCTGGGATTACAGTCACGTACCACCTCACTCTGCTT